>CM076574.1:266214536-266366284 GCA_034641835.2 Pinus albicaulis
CATGTTCCTTCTACTTCTCCAAGTCAAGCTCTTCGCATTGCGATGCCTATTGTATCGGCTCGACCTTTTCCATGGACCGACCCCATCGTCTCCACCCCGTAGGAACTACGAGATCGCCCCAAGGATGCCAAAGGCATCCAGGGGTCACAAACCGACCATATACCCACCTTGATTCAAGGAGTGGAACGCATTAGCTATCCGCTCCAGTTGGACAGGAAGGGTCGGAGAAGGGCAATCATTCTTAGGACCAAAGAGTCGGGTGGAAAAATGGGATAGCTCTCCGTTCCTAGTTCTCTTGTAGCTGGATAGCCGAGAACTACAAGAATCCCTAAAATGGGATTGAAACTCCGCACCTTTTTGGAAGAGTTGCTCTTTGGAGAGCATAATACGATGAAAGTTGTGAGCTGTGTTCGGGGGGGAGTTATTGTTTATCTTTGGCCTCTATGGTAGAATCAGTTGGGGAGGCCTGAGAGACAATGGTTTACCCTGTGGCGGATGTCAGTGGTTCGAGTCCACTTATCTCCAGCCCGTGATCCTAGCCAATACAATGGTATATGATACCATGAAATTATTCAGATCCGGCAGTTTTATTTATGATTTCTCATTCATGGACGTTGATAATATTTTTCCATTTAGTAGCACCTTAGGATGGCATAGCCTTGAATGACGAGGTTCAAATGAGGAAGGGCTTACGGTGTATACCTAGGCAACCAGAGACGAGGAAGGGTGTGGTAAGCGAAGAAATGCTTCGGGGAGTTGAAAATGAGCATAGATCCGGAGATTCCCGAATAGGTTAACCCTTTTAACTGCTGCTGAATCCATGGGCAGGCAAGAGACAACCTGGCGAACTGAAACATCTTAGTAGCCAAAGGAATAGAAAGCAAAAGCGATTCCCGTAGTAGTGGCAAGTGAAATGGGAGCAGCCTAAACCGTGAAAACGGGGTTGTGGGAGAGCCCAATATAAGCTATGTGCTGATAGGCGAAGAAGTTGAGTCCTGCACCCTAGATGGTGAGAGTCCAGTAGCCGAAAGCATCATTGGCTTATGCTCTAACCCGAGTAGTATGGGGCACGTGGAATCCCGTGTGAATCAACAAGGACCACCTTGCAAGGCTAAATACTCCTGGGTGACCGATAGCGAATACATTCAACAATTTTCCCAAGTCTCTTATTGTAAAATTTGTATCCTTTACTTTTATATGAGTAACCAAGAGTATTCCTTCATCTGATCTAGCTTCAAACTTAGCAATTTTTTCATCATTATTTTTTATGAAACATTTTCTTCCAAAAAATCTAAAACGCTTTATAGTGAGAGACTTACCATAACGTTCATAAGGAGTTTTATCACTATTCACATGAACATGATCCTTGTTGAGAATATTTACTGCGATATGTGCAGCTTCACCCAAGAAGGTGTCAGGAGTTCCAGACTCATAAAGCATAACACAAGCCATTTGATGAACTTTTCTACTCATTCTTTCTGCCACACCATTTTGTTGAGGAGTTTTGGCTATAGAAAATTGTCTTTTTATGCCATGTTGTTCATAGAAATCAAAGAATTAATTTGATATGTATTCTAATCCTCGGTCATATCTGAGACATTTGATTTTTATATCTAATTCATTTTCAAATAATTCTTTGAAGACCTTAAATTTATCAAATGCTTCATATTTTTGTTTCAATAAACCGATCGAGCACATTTTAGAAAAATAATCAATGAATAAGATATATTATTGTTCTCCAAGAGGTGATTTTTTCCTTACAGGTCCATACAGATAAGTATGTATAAGTTCAAGAGGCTTACTTGCTGATCCTTCTTTGGAATTGAATTGAACTCTGGTTTGCTTACCAAATTGACATGAATTGTATATGGTACTTTTTGGTAGGGTGATGTTGGGTAGATCTTGAACAACTTTGAGCCTGCTTGATTTTATTATTTGAGAAAATCTTAGATGTCCCAACCTTCTGTGCCATAACCGATTTTTCTTTGCTTTGCCTAGGTAACATTGTTCTTGGCCACCTTTCAATGTATACATATTTCTTGGTGTTCTTGTTCCTTTTATTATGGTATTTCTTGTGTCAAGTTCACGAACCACGCATTCTTTTGATCGGAAGACCACCTCATTTCCTTGGTGACACATTTGGCTAACACTCAACAAGTTAGTCTTTAATCCATCAACATACATAACATTACCAGCTTTAACCTTTTCTTTTAGAAAAACAGATCCTTTACCCTTAATGACAACAGGGAGTGATTTCCAAAAGTGACATTATTTTATTTCTCTAATGCATTGTATGAAATGAGCTTATATATATCACCTTTCATGTTTTTTGAATATCCGCTATCAATGTACCATTGATTTTATTCTCCTTCTGCAAATAAATCTATGCCACAACTTTCGGATTGTAAACCCTTCTTTTTCCATACCTTAGAATTTGTTGATATTTTCTCCTTTGGTTATAATTTTCTCCTGCATTCAGATTCCTCATGTCAAAATTTATTGCAAAATGAGAATTAAATTTCATCTTTAAGAGGAGAGAAATTGTTATAAGTATTCTTATTGATTCCTATCTCATTCCTTTGTTTTCTTGCTTCTCTAGTTATGATGGTTTTCTATGCAACACATTGAGCAGCTTTGTGACCAAAATTATGACATGAGAAACATTGTCCATTAAAGAAGAAATTTATGTGATCATAGAACCTTCTAGTTTTTTTGACCTTTTGACTTATACTTCTGTTATTGTTCATCCTTGAATTAGAGTGAACATGATTTACCTGTGAAGTGTCTTTATTCTTATGCTGAAGATTGAAACTTTGCTGACTGGATTTTGTTGCATTTAGATAGCTTTTGGTTGTGGCTAAGGATTTTTATGCCTGTGATGATTCACCAATGTATCCAAGAGAATTATTCATAAGAGGAGAGTGTTGAACCTTGATAATTTCATCTAAGGTTTCAGATCCTTTAGAAAATCTAAAATTTAGAGTTTTTTCTTTGTCAAGTTCCTTTCTTAGACTTAATATTTCACCTTCTAACTTCTCATTATGCTTCTCATTTTCTATGAGTTGATTCTTTAGAGTATCTATGGCTACTTTGTTTTCTTCCAAGCATATTTTGAGTAGAGTAATTTCTTCAAAGAAATATTTTTCTTCTAAAGCATCCATATAGTTATCATTAGACTCATTAGTGTTTTTCTCAAATTCCATGAGTAATTTAAGATCTTTATCATATTATCCTTCTTCTCTATTTGACAAACCATAACTATCTTCATGAGTAAAATAACTTTTCCTATTGTCACATATTCTCTTATTACCTTTTGCAATATCCTTCCCCTTGTCATGATTATATTTATGAGGACATTTAGTAGAATAATGACCAACTCTACCACAAGCAAAACATTTGAAGGGAAGCTTACCTTAGAATATTCCAGTGCAAAGTTGAAGTTTCTTTACAAAATTTACCTCATATTCTTCAAATACATACCCTGATTCCTTGTGTTGTTCCTTTTCCTTTCGTTTTTCAGTTGCTTTAAATGTGGCTTCTCTCACTTCTGAGGGACATCGTTTTCTAATTTCAAAATTATTCATGATCATATGAAGTTGAACAATAGTAAGAGTCTGCAGATCCTACTTTTCTTCCATGGAAGACACTTTTGAATTGAATTTAGGAGTTAGAGATCTTAATATTTTCTCTACTAAAGTTTTGTCTATTATGTCTTCATCCAAATTTCTCATATGCTTTACAATCTCATCTAGACGTAGAAAGAAACTAGCAATGCTTTCATGATTATGCATTCTGAGTTTTTCATATTGAATTATGAGAGTTTGGAGTTAACACATTTTACCTTGTTATCACCTTCATATCTTAGGATGATTTTGTCCCATATTTCCTTTGTTTTATTTAACTGCATAACTTTGAAAAATTATGATTCAATCATGCTTCCCAATAATGCATTGATAGCTTTTGCATTGGTTTCATATGTCTTCTTTGATGTTGCATCTGTGGGAACTGCGAATGGATATTGGTAACCTCCTTCAAAAATTTCCCAAACATTTGCTCCAAGAGACTGAAGTTAGGATATTGTTCTTGTCTTCCAAAAGATTAAATTATTTCAGTTGAAGAGTGGTGGTCTGATATATGTTGTTCCATCTTGGTAGATCTTCCTTCAAGGGATCAAGCTTCTTCTTAAGGACCTACTCTAATATCAATTGTTGGGAAAATTACTAAGAGGGGGGCGGGGGGTGAATCAGTATTTAAAACTCACACAGGCTTTTAATTTTATTTACTAAATTCTATACGCGACTTTACTTAAGATAACTAGCATATGTATGCGACTTTCATTCAGGAAACTAGTGTATGCCCACTGAAATTATAATTTAGATAAATCTTCAGTAAATTTACTTAGACCAGTGCATTAATGATTCATCAGAAATTTAGTAAGTATTAAACATGTGCAGTAAGAACATAATAAATCATCACACATAATAAACACACATGAACACCTAGATTTAAGGTGGAAACCCAATGTGAGAGAAAACCACCATTGTTGTCGTCTATGTCTTCAATATTTATTATATAGAAAACTTCTTACAACCTTGTACTAGCAGAGACTCATGCTAGAATGCAGGCACCCACCTGTAGAAGGCTTCTACCTCCACTTTTTCTCCAGCTACTACTAGAAGGGAGCTCCAACCCCCTAATCTCGTTTACTAACCACGACTAGAAGGGAGCTTCAACCCCCTACTCTTGTTTACTAGCCACTACTCAAAGGGAGATACAACCCCCTGATTTGATCACCAGCTCCTACTGGTAGGAAGCTTTGACTTCCTCACTGAAGGCTCCAATCCTCAGCACTAGTGTAGACCACGTTTCATAAATTTTCACACTGGATCCATTGAATTCAATACATCACAACTTGTAGGCCTCTTTTCATCAAATTTTCAAACGAGACCCACTGCACTCATTTAAGCTCAATATCAAACTAAAAAATATAATTGTACCAAATCATTCACTGAATTATCAATCAACCAACGAATCATTGATATTTAATCACAATCAACTAGCAACATAATCAATACTCAAGCAACCCAAATATATATGAAGACATCATTGTGAGACAACAAAAACACAACAAAACTAATCCAACACTTTCTTCAGCATTCTTTAGCAAAACCCTGGCTTGCATACATGTCTTCTAGTAGAGTTATTCATGTATGTATGTGTGTTTCCCGAAACCAACTCACATATAGATCTCAACATATTGCTGAACATATACACTAATCTGCAGAACAAAACTTGCGTGTATACACTTCTTCCTCGTGTCAAACCTACGTATAGATCTATAAATAGTTCAGGACTTCGAAATACTTCAGAAATTGAAATTTACTCAAATCATACCCTTCACTGCAACAAACATACATCATACCACCAATCTAAACATCTCATAAAAATATCATGCAAATACAGTCATTTCAGGTCTAGAGATCTTGATCCATCATTGTATTCATGAGTGCATATTTATTTTAGATCTATCAAACAAATATAGCCCATACCATACAAATATACTTCAGATTGAAGTATTCATTCATTACCCTTACTCATGCACACTTATAATTTTGATCTTCACCTCCTTATATAGTTATAGTCTTAGCCAATACCATGAGCCAAAACCACACAAGTGTTGATGGTATTCTTGGAAGGGATCAAGTAGCCATTATTATGCTCAATATTGTGGGCTAATACCATTGTAAGGACCCTTGGTATTGCTAAATTAGTGTGCCAACATATACAGGACTTTTCTTCTTTGTACCCACGTGTATACGTGACTTTTCCTTAACGAACCCAAGTATAGATCTTCAATTATTCACCTTTAATAAACTTCTAATCCTGATCTGCAAAGATTTGTCCCCTCATTCTGTCATTATGTTCCATCACTCTGTGACCATTGAATTGATCTATGAACTCATCTAGTTACCATATACTTGATATTCTATAAGTGGGTTTCCATCAAGGACAACACATGCATTATACTGCCAACAAGTTCATGCTCCTCCCAAAAGTGGGAAACCTACTAGTTGAGCTGTATCACAGAGGGTAAAAGATGCCCACAATTGAAATAGGTTTAGGGGCTAGTGCCACAATGAGATAATAACTAAAGTAGATAAGTCCATTAAGGTCACATATCCTAGTATTACTCTAGACCAAATCTCTTTTGGGATTTGGTGTCATTGTTTGATCCAACACAACTCTAACGATCACCTCAGTGACAAAGGCCCTAGGTGGGATTCCCCTACTCTCACATGGGCCTATTCTAATTTTCCTTGCAAAGCATAAACCCCTATTCTAATTTGTCTTGGAGAGTATAAGAAAAATTGAATAAGTATATTTTAATAGAATGTTTATAAAGGAACGGTAAAAAATTCCACAAAATAAACTAGAAATGCTTTCCTTCACTATTTCAACTATTAGTGATATGGCATATATAATCCTTAAGTATTTATTAAGACTTGAAATGATTAAATCAATAATTTATTCAAGTGTCATGCTACCACTAATACTTAGATGTCCATATATTGAATTCAATCAATAATTAAGGCTCCAAAGGTTATTTCTTTATTGTTGACCTACCATAAAGTGAAACAAGGGTGGAAAATAACATCTTCAAGTATTGTCTTTGAAATTTTTTGTGTGATAAATAGCATCTAGAAGTCTGCTACTCTAAATTGTGGTGGCTAAAATATTATCTTACTTTAAGGAGGCTAATTTTTACTCAAAAATAATGGAAATTCAACGAGGATTTTGACAAAATTAGGCTTCAATATTTGGAAATATATATTACAATGCCTTTCAAGCATCTACATTTTGGGGGTACCATTGGTTTTTTTTATGGTGGTGAATCTATTTCCACCATAAACAATGATTTAAACACTTGCACTCTAACATTTAATGCTCCAAAATTTGTTTCTTTATTATTGACCTACCATCAAGTCAAACACCGATGACAAACAACATCTAGAAGTAGAAGCATAGTATTTGGAATTTTAGTGTCTAAACTAATTAGTTTAGGCTAAGTTTACCCCTTAAATAATGGAAATTCAGTCATGATTTTGACAAAATTTGGCTTAAAATTTTGTAAATCTCTATTATAGTCGTAAAACTTCAAGATTTTGGGTGTCACCGGGGTTTTCTATGGTTACGAATCCATTTGCACCAAAAAAATGATTAAACACTCCTATTGTAGCATTTTTTGAAAAATAAATCCATTTCCACCATAAAAAAATGATTTAAACACTCCCCTTGTAACATTTTTTGAAAAAAAAAGGCAATATTCCGATAAAAAAAATGACAATTATAGAGACTCCTCAAAAATCGCTTCTCTTACATGCCATTAATTTGTTGACATAATATTTGACACATTTTACCACTAACATGACTATCCCCATTTACGTAGAATTATACATGTCTTAATGGGAATTTCTAGTCAAATATTTTTTTCACCATATCTACTCTAATTTTCCAAAATCAAGGAGATCTAATAAAATTATAGGACATTCACTAAGAAATTAAAAATATAGAAAACAAGAGATACATAAAACACATGGTATGAAAATAGAACCACCAACAGAAAATCACATTTCAACAACATTACATCCCCTAAATCATTATGATCAATTTAGTCAAACTCTTCATTACACCTAGTTTTAAAAATATGACTATGGAATTTAAACTATCAAGAAAAAATAAAACATATATATATATATATATATATATATATATATGTGTGTGTGTGTGTGTGTGTGTGTGTGTGTGTGTATGAAAAATTTAAGGATGGAAGTTTATCTTAAAGTTTAGAAACCTTTGCGAATCTTACTAGTCCATACTATACAAATTGTAAAATTTTTGTTGATATTTTTGTAGAAATATCTAGATTTCCAATCATTTTATATTAGTTGATATAATATTTGGCAATTTTTAAGGTAAAATAATGGCGTACTATAAAATTTGTGCTAATCATTTTACAAGAAAATGGAAATTGATGAATATTTTTTGGAAAAAGCCTGGAAAATTAGCCCACCTAAAATATTAGCCCCTAAAATTTTCCCTTATATATATTTAAAATATAGAAAAAAAATTAAAAGTTTTTACTAACACATCACATGAAATAAATATTAGTAATAATTTTAGCAATCACGTACCTATCTAGGATTATCACATATCTATCTAGGATTTGAAAACCTCATAAGATACATACTAATCGAAAGGAATAATTTCCTCTTCCTTTTAATTGGGCTCTCTATTGGAGTTATTTTTATTTTTAATTGGACTCTCTATTTAGAGTTGAAAATGACAATATTTAGATTTTTATGTTCTTAAATTTTATTTTATTTTGCAAGGGGAGAATTAGCGTACTTACAACCTATTTCCAAGTTAAGGAATACTCTTGATCCTAAAGTAACAACCCAATTTCCAAGCTAATTTTTTTAATCTATTTTTGAACATGGGTAGGCACCAATACTTTTTTGAAAAGGATTTCCAAATAATTTGAGTTGTTGTGTTTTTACTTGTAGTGTCCACTTAGTGGTATGGGCCACTCACACAGTCTGCAATAATATGGAGATGCCAAAGATAAAGCCTAAAGGATACTACTATAACATCAATAGTATATCCAACAACTTATAACCAAATACACCAAGAATATATAGCTTAGAAATATTTGACACTCCTCTCAAACACTCAGAACCCTACTTCTTGATCATGATCACAAAGGGCCAAATATTCCCCCCATTAGTATTTGAAACAGGGTAGAGGGTGGCTCCTCCCGCAATAACACAAAATATTTATATTAGTAGACTATTCTCTGTATACCTCTTTATACCTTCCAATTGGATTTTACAAATTAGTATGCATATCTTAAATTGGATAAGTCCATAAATGTCAGCCATCCCAATACTACTTAGGGCCTAAAAATGTTTAATTATGTGTTTTTGATGGCATCTCTTGAAGTTGTATGATCCAACAGAACTCTAAAACTCACCTTAATAATAGATGTGTTAGGTGGGATGCACCTACTCTAGTTTAGTTTGTAGATTGTACCCAAAAATGAATATTGTTTATAAATTAACAATAAAAAAATAGTATATTTTAATTAATAGACCAAATAGCCTTGAGAATCCAGAGATACAATTTCAAGCATGATTGTGACTTTTTTTTGTTTAAAATAAATTTTTGAATGCATCAACGACTTCAACACCCTCAAAAAATGTTGGGCACTAGGATTTTATACATTAAGCAAATTATACTAAAGCTTCTAAAAACTTGTATATTTTTGTTAAAGTTAACCAAAAAAAGGTAGGTTATTTTTTCTATAAGTTACAATAGGAAATTCCACAAAATGGAATAAATGCTTTCCTCCACTACTTCCACTATTAGTAATATTGCATATATCATCCTTAGAAATTTGTTAAAAAATTCAAATCACTAAATCAATAAGTTATTCAAGTTTCATGCTACTAGTAATACTAAGATGTCCATATATGGAATTCATTAGTAATTAGTCCTCTAAAGTTTGTCTCTTTATCATTGACATGCCATCCATTCAAAACAAGTGTGATACATAACATCTTCTTAGTCTAACTAATATAGGAAATGGTCCCTTTTAAACACTTTTTCTAGTCAATTTTGTCCAAAATATGGTAAAGAATATTAAAAATCATAACTTCAAGTTTTTTTCTGAACATTTTTCCAAAATCATGTAAATAATTTTAAAAGTCATAACTTTTGGTTGTTTAGTATGGGAAGATATATTTCTTGAATCCATTTATAGATTTGGAATAATAAGAAATCACAACCCTACTACAAACTTCATTGCCTAATTCCCCCAAAATGCCACATCTCTAAGTTAGATTAGGACAATAACATATATATTTTAAGCATGGTCATTGAAATTGTAGTGGCTAAAGTAATTTTCTTTTCTTATATGCCATTAATTTTTGACACAAATGTTGACACATTTGACCTCTAACATGACTATCCACATTTACATAAAATTACATGTAATTGAATTATGACTTGCTACTCAAACATATTCTTCACCATATCTACTCTAATTATCCAAATTCATGAGAATCCACTAAGAATAATAGGACAATTATTAGGAAAGTGAATCTATAACTTAACAAAATATACATGAAATTCATGATATTGAAAGAAAGTCACCAATATAAAATCACCTTTCAACAACATAATATCCCCTAAATCATTATTGTCAATTTAGTCAAAGTATTAATTCCACCTATTTTTAAATACTATAAAGATGCACACAACTAGTTTAAATCATGATGTGAAAATATTAAGAAATAATTAAAATAAAATATCTCAAAATAGTTCACAACCCTGGTGCCTTGCAACCATTATCCTAATACATAAGGTCCAAAAGTATTCTCTCCATGTTTGTTGAACTACAAGAAAATGGTATATACTCATATATAACATAGCTTTAACTTATATTTCCTCCACTTTCTTATCATGTTACACTACAAATTATAACTTAGTGATTCATGAAAAACATCTAATATGATCAAACCACATAAGGCTGATCATTAATTAGCATGAGGTTAAATTGTTTGTACAACAATGCCATAAAAATACAATACATCACCATCTTAACACAAACACAAAAGTAGTGAGGCATGATATAACAAAATAAAACATAAAATTCATTAAGGAAGGTGTTGTAGAGTGCATCTATACCCATGGTAAATATCAAGTAATAAGGAGATTTCTTTTGTTGATTATGATGCTAATATTTGACTTATTACCTAGGAAGATATGTTGAAAAGATGAAAAATCTTAAGAAAGTTTGGTCACTTTTTTCAAATCCATGATGATTCCAAAAGGATTAAATAGAATTTCCTTAAAGATATTTTATTACTATCTAAATCTTGAGAGAATGATATATTTTTGTTAAACTGATATTGTTCTAACAATGTTATCCTTTCTCAAGGAATACATATCTCTATATTCCTTATGAATAAGAGCCTTTCATGTATCACATTATGATATGTTGTGTAATTAATTCATGTTAGAATTTAAACTCAACTAAAATTATATTTGTTCTCACTTAATGGATGAGATATTTAGGAAATGGGTGACATAATGAAGATATCTTGTTTATTATACCCTCATTACTAAGAATCACGAATAACTAGTATTCATTATGATATTTATTACTATCAAAATATTGAGGGCATGAAATATTTATGTCGAATTCATATTGTACTAACAATATTATCATTTCTTAACGATAACTATGTCTATATTTATGATGAGTAAGAGTCTTTCAGGTAGCATATGATGATATGATATATCATTAATTCATGTTAGAAGTTAAAGTCAACTAAATTTATATTTGTTCTCACTTAATGGATGAGATATCTAGGAAAGGGATGACATAATGAACATGTCTAGTTTACTATACCCTCATTACAAAGAATCATGATTACTCATAATTATTCATCATGATTATTCCTCTTACACTGCATTAACATATGTATTAATCCATTAAATTATGTATGCATTAGTATATCAATATTTATTATTTTATCCTTAGATAATAAGTTTATCCGTATTTTTATGATAATTTTAGAAATGAGAATTTTCTCTATTGAAAAATTACTATAAGATCCTACAAGGTATTTAATTATCTTTGTATATAATTACATGTAGAAATATCATATTCTTCCACTTTAAAATAATTCATATCTCACAAATCAAGTTCTTATTAACAATAATATTTTGATGATTCTTTTTTTATATACATGTTGACCTAGTTGAATGCCTTTGTGTAACACATATGCCATGATCTATCTTTCTTTTCCACCAATACTATTAGATAAGAGAAAGAACTTTGGCTATGTTGAATTATTCCTCACTCGGGCATTTATGCAACCATACGGTTTATTTTCACTCTTTTGGGCATAGGGCTATTTGCAAGATCAAATGTCTGGAGGAGCACTTCTTGGAATCAAGTGAATAGAATTATCATTATCATGAATAGGTGGGATACCTTTGGCAGTATTAAATACCTTGGAATGATTTTCCATGACTCATTGGATATTTTAAGAAACAGATGATTTCAATGTTTGAACATCTAGTGATCATAATTGTGCAATTATGCCTCGTTGTTCTTTATTCAAAATATTTGTCATGCCATTAGAGCTATTGATAATTCTTTTTTTCCCTATGATACATATTAATTAAATTTCCTTTCCCTCTAAGAAAAAATTAAATAAAGTTTATTAAAAATTAAAATATATTGTCCCCAAATATTGTAACCATTGTTCCTGATGCGGATGTTCGTCTTGGTTGATGGGATGTCAGTCCCTTGGCGACTCCCGATGGAGCTCGCATGGGGTGGCCATATGGCCCTCTACAACACCATAATCACAACATTTACTTCGCCAGCTTACATGGAATTTACTCTATCTGCCTGGCTTCTTCATCACGCTGCTCTGCTCGTCTGGTTTGCGATGGCGTTTGTCTTGGATAGCTTAGCATGCTCATGTGTCATTTGCAGCTCTCCGCCTCCTCTGTGTGGAGCCTGCCCATCTGCTTGTGCTGAGCCGAGTGCTCGCACTCAGACTAGGCGTCGTTTCACACTCCTTGGTTGTTTGGAGACACTGTTGGGCCATCATTTCACCCAGAGTGCTTTCTGTTGTTCGAATTCTTGTTTGCATGCTCAGACTGTTGATTCTTGTTGGTTGCCTTCGCTTTTTGCCTGTTCTTCTTGTCCTAAGTATCACCAGCTCAACTCTATGACAATGCCACGGCTTCGTCATAGGATGCGGTGTCGTCGTGGGGCAAGTAGAGGTAGTGTGACCCGCTCATGACCTTCTACTAGTTCTGCATCTGATTCCTCTTCTGAGGATGTTGCTTGGGGTCATTACCCGAATACCCACAGTCGAAGGGGCCGCACTAGCCATTTCGGTAACGTTCACTTCGTCCAGCCCACCCCACCTCCCTCTACTAACCCTCCCAGACCGTCTCCCCTACCTCCCGTGCGTCTGCTAGTCATTCCCTTCGCCAGTCCTCTCAGAGAGCGGAATTCCGCTTTGAATGCTCTCTCGATAAGCCTATCCTTATTGCTTTTGTTACAGTAACCCTTAGAGAAGACTCGGCTAGCCTCCTTCCCTCCCCTGCGTCCGGCCCTAATCCCACCCCCCTCGGTCCTCATCCCTCTCTGGAAAAGAATGAAGCCTTGAATCCTGTGGTGCCCATAGGAATTGTGCATTCCGACCCGAGCACGGATCACATGCAGGTGGACATCACCAACAAGGACAGCGCACCAAAGGAAGATAATGAAGATAGAAGGGACGAGTACTGGTGCAGAATTGTGGAGGAGCCGCCTTCTCCAGCTCATGAACAGTGAATTTCGCACCCCTCGGCTTACCATGGTACAGTTGTTCAATCATCTTGGGATAATTTTTGGTTTTCTGTATTACTCATCATCCGGAAAAGCTGAATGCTACTTTTTTTTGTTCTTTTCTGTTATGTTAAATGGCATGGACAATGCGTCAGTTTCCCTTCCAAGGGCGGCGAAACTTTTACCAAAGGAACTGGTTTCCCACTCAGGGCAGTTCAGTATTTTTGTTAAGCATGGCTATCAAGCCCAGTTTTCAGGCTCACACAGCTGAAACTGAGGCATTTTTGTACCAGTATGTTTTATAAATAGAATTAGTATTATTCAGAAAAATAATAAAAAATAAAAAATAAAATAAAATAAAAAAATATTGTAACCATTGAACTCCTTAATTACCACCCATTGGGATGGAAATAATTGGACTATTAAATACATATTTCCCCTTAGTAAGTTTGATATTATGACACTTCCATAAGAAATTTATAGCTCCTCCATTTGCAACCATTAGTTGACAATCTCGTGTAGGATATAGAAATTAATTCAATTCCTTGGCTATTCCACAATGAATAAAATTATGGTTACGACCAAAATCAATCAACACTATTATCTTTTTCTTCTTGATATATCCTTCTATCTTGAGAGTTTGAGGACCGGTAATTTCCACCAATGCATTACAAGACATGATCATATTCATTTATTATTTCTGTAGGGTTGGTTTTTGGTGTATATCTTCTTCTTTTGATGTTTCTTGTTCCTTCTCTTCACAATAGATGTAAAATAATTTCTTCTGAGCAAACTTATGAGCTTTTATTTATTTTCTATCACAACTGTAATAAAGGCCTTTTTCTCCCTTTTCCTCCCTTTGTTGTGCTGTCAACCTTGTAGGTTGTGGGAGTTTTGGAGCAACAACACTTCCATATTTAAAGTTGCGAGTGGTAGACCTCTATTTTTTTCCATAATTTTTCCTTCGAATTTTCTTGCCACAATGAATGCATTTTCCAATGAATTAGGTTCTTAAAGGAGAACCTCATGTTATATGTTATCCTTTATAGTTATTATGAAGACATCAATAATATCCTTCTTTATAATATTATTTACCTTGACATTAAATATTTGGAAGTCCTTAACCTACTCTCCCATTGAACCTTTATTTTTTATATTTATCAATTGGCTAAACAAGGTATTAATATTTGTATCCTCATAATGTGGTACCAATTTATCCATAAAAATAGTCCAAATGAAATTTATTTACCATAAGAAATCCATTGATCCTACACCAATTGATTGGTTTTTAGATATAGATATGCAATGCATACCTTTTGTGTGTGTGGTAAATCATGCAGATCAAATAATTGCTTCATCTATAGTATTCATGTTAGTGGATCATTTCCATCAAGCTTGCACATTTCGAAATTTGGAAGGTGGTGGGTCTTGAACCCAAATTTAGAGTCTTTAAAATAATGATTAAAAAAAAAAATTTCTCATCGTGATTTTCATGGACTACCTTATCACCATTAGGATTCGTTTCCCATAACAAATTTGTTAAATATTCCTTCAAACCTTCCATTTCTACTTTCAAACCATCCTTCAAACCTTCCACGTTTTTTTTTAAACCATCCATGTCCCATTTTATTTTTTATTCTAAACCATCCATCTTAGCATTCATCATTCCCAATTCATTTTTGGTTTCTCTTTGTGAGATCGAGAATTGTTCTTGCAATTTTGATATATCATGTTGGATTTCTTCTTCTTAATGTGTCATAGTAGAACTTTCTAAGGGTTTAATGGGTATCAAAAAAAAAAATTGGGTGACATTTTGGAACCAATTAATAATATCTATGATTCACTATGCCCTTTGAATCACTTCAAACTAATTTTTCAAATAAAAATTATGCAAATTTAAAAATGCACACCTTATAAAGATTTATTTTGATATGATTGATAGAATTCTATTGAATTTTTTGTTTATATGTAAGTTCAACCTCCCAAGGTCTGAAATTACATCATGTGGTATCCCTCTATATACTATTTCCAACCCCACCAGTTAGAAAAATATTGGATTATTTGAGATAAAGTTAGGTGAAGCTCCAAAGATGGACTTCTTATGGACATGTACGAAATTCAACATGTCACCCTTTAAAACTTTGGCCTTGAAATTAGTACCCAAAAAACTATAGTCTCTACACTTGCAATCATTTTTTTACAAAATTCAATTTGGATGCCTGAGAAAAAAATTAAGATGATTTTCCTCAAGACACATGTTTGAGACAAAATTATTGAACATACAAAAACCATAAATTCCTTGAAACATATCTATGTGAATATGTGAACCAAACTCTTATTTGTTTTTCAAAATTTTCATGAAAATTTTAGTTCCATGTGGTTGAAATTTCAGCTGTCAAAACCTCATAAAAAAATTATAGAAAAAATTCCAAGATGACCTTTTTGATGTAGTGAAACCATAGGATCCAAAGATCTCATACCGAATATGATGTAACCATATAAAAAAATAGAATAAAAGATAAATCAATGACTTGAAAATAAGCCTATTTTAGGGGGGAACCTCATTTTACATCAAAAAATGAACAATTCTTGGATGATACAAATGAAAATACCTACTTGGTATCTATAGAAGTTTAAAGGGTCATGCTATAATGAGGGCCTACATAACAATAATAATGTAAGAGCACAACAATCACAATAGTTGGATTTGATGAGGAAAAACAATAAAAATATGGTGGTTACATGGGGAACAACACTAACAATATGGGGGCTACACTAGAATTATAGGGACTTAACAATTTGAAAGATATGATATGAGGAAGCTATGCTTCTTGAATGCTCCTAAAATATACTTCAAATAGGTTATATTGGAATTTTTCAGTATAACTATCATTTTGTGATGTTTTAGAGTGAAATATTGTGGAAACAAAGAATATATATTTTATGTACTTCTGATAGAAATTTTAGACTTTGGTTCTTTATAATTTTTAAGATATGACTTGTGGAACTTAGGGTTCATGAATTCTCTTATTTGTTTTTGCAATTAGGTTAGTTTTGTAGAAATTATACAACAAGCATGTATATATTGGATTCACCCGATCTAACAATGTGCTAAAGTTAAATATTGAATCGCTTCTACAAATATTTTGCGGAATTAAAAACACAATTGCTAATCACATGAACATGAAGAAAGATCAATCACACACAACACAGATAATTTCCTGCGGAAAGATTATAGCTAAAAACCCCATTATCTTCTATTGTATATTCCACAAGGAATCATGAAACAGTTACATACAACTCTTCTCACAAAAGCCCTCCTGTATTCAGTTAATTGTCTCACACTGTCATATGCAGAATTGACCAACACATAACCAATTCTCAGCCTCCAGACAACCTCCCTTTCTCACGCAGTTCCTGATGAATGCAATCCCTAATCACAAGGAATTTCAGCCTTCCTCAACTATGTTGGGTATCATGGGAATCCTGTGGTGTTTTAACTACACTTGGGAAGTCAGCTAATATCACAATTGATAGTTACACATCCATTTCACCTAGATCTGAACTGGGTCTCCACTAGAACTAACATGCATGCAGCTAATAATAGTAAATCCTCAATTTCATGTGAGATCATTGATTGTGAATTAATTAATATTTAATTCACTTGATCTCTCACTAATGTATCTAACAGTTACAACTAGCACAACTGAGTTTAAATCACTTAACTGAGTTAAACTAATTACAAACTGCATTAACTAATGCACCACTGCGCTTCGAACTCTGTTACAACTAGAATTACACTGCATGTCTCACCAACTACCTCTAACTCGAAATCCACTAGTTAAATGAGTTTATAACTCTCAGTTAAGTATTAAAAGTTATCATTGAGAACATATTACAGTTTATTGTCCATCTTAATTAAGGGATAACCAAAATAGACATGCACCAAAATAACCCTGTGGGCCCCACCCTAGTGTAGGTGCTTAATGCAACCAGGGGCTTAATGCACTAGGCATGGGTGTTGAATGTTGTTTCTAGATGCCAATTTCATTGTTTCTTGTTGCACAATTCAACACTCCCTTTCAACAAGAAAGGAATGTCCTTACATGCTACATGAACTCATGCATGCGACATGCAACCCTTGCATGCAACACTTCTCTAGTGTTTCTGGCACATGCAACCTTTGCATGCAACACCTTCGAAACTGAATAGCCTCCAAACAACTGAATCAGTGTAATGCATATGTCATCAAATTCTTCTGATTGGTGCTAGCTACTACACATGTCTACTGGATCCTCTGTGTTGTTGACATTTGCATCCATGCACTCTGCACTTGCTGCCAACTCTGATCTACGCTCCAATATCTGACACTGCCACTTTGATTTCATGTCCTCCTGACATCTAACTAGCATGATGTGGCATCCTGATGGATATATGTCATGGTGAAATAGGGTGATTGGTGACATACATGGGCCAATAAGAAAGTACCATGTGGCCCAATTGAATGGTGCCACATGGCTCCCAGATGAAATCCAAAGAGGCTTGGGAAAACCACATAAACATGTCATATAACTATTGGAAAGTTGGAAAAATGAGTTTTCATGCCACTAATTTAGAAATGACGACAACACCAATTACATATGGTTATAAATATCCAATTCATCATTCAAAAAAACCAACCAAATAAAATAATACGCCAAGGTCCCACGGGGTTTGACCCTATGACCTCACCCAACCAACAACAAACTCACACATATTTTTGAATCATCACACCCCAAGTGGGGTCGTTATAAACTCTGTCGACTATATGTGATAAACCATGCCATTACATTTACATGGGGAGGAGAAGTTAAGCCATGGAGGGGCGAATAAAACTCAACGCAGGGGTAGTGGAATCATACCAAGGGTGGGCACATTTTTCAAGATAGATTCCAGGGAATATCCTAAACTACTGTGGCATATTAAATATTCCCTTAGGGGTTCATAGGTGAAAGTTGACATAGTTACTGATCAAACAGGAACTATTACCTCAAAACGAGAACTCTAGCCCAAAAAAACTCAAAAAACATGAAAAAACATCCCAAAAACGAAAAGTGTCTTCTAGAACACAATGTTTTTTTTTTTGGGTCAAATTGAAACATTTTTTTAAATTATGTTGAAAACAAAAAAAATTCTTGAAAAAATGATTGAAAAAGTACAATCGAAACAAAAAGTGTTGATTGTGGAATAACGTCGCCAATTTTTTGTGTGAAGAAAACAACTTGAAAATGAAAAGTGTTGAGGCTGGAATAACATCGCCAATTTTTTGTGTGCAAAAAATAGTCTGAAAATGAAAAGTGTTGTTGTTGGAACAACGTCATCAATTTTTTGTGTGCGAAAAAAACCTTGAGAGCGAAAAGTATTAATGCTTGAATAATGTCTTTTTATTTTCGGGGTAAATTGTCAACAATTTTTAATAATGACATTAAAGATAAAATATCATGACTCTGAAAAACCTTAAAATTTCAACGATAAACATGACATTAATAAACCATGCCATTACATTTGCATGGGGAGGAGAAGTTAAGCCACGGAGGGCCGAATAAAACTCAATGCAAGGGCAGTGGAATCATACCAAGGGTGGGCACATTTTTAAAGATAGATTCTAGGGAATATTCTAAACTATTGTGGAATCTTAAATATTCCCTTAGGGGTCCATATCTGAAAGTGAACATAGTTACTGATCAAAAGGGAACTATTACCTCAAAACGAGAACTCTAGCCCAAAAAAACTCAAAAAACATGAAAAAACATCCCAAAAACAAAAAGAGTGTCTTCTAGAACACAATGTTTTTTTTTTTTTTGGGGTCAAATTGATACATTTTTTTAAATTATGTTACAAAAAAAAAATATTTCTTGAAAAAAGGATTGAAAAAACACCCTCGAAACAAAAAGTGTAGATAGTGGAATAACGTCGCCAATTTTTTGTGTGCAAAAAACAACTTGAAAATGAAAAGTGTCGATGTCAGAATAACATCGCCAATTTTGTGTGCAAAAAACAACTTGAAAATGAAAAGTGTTGTTGCTGAAATAACGTCGTCAATTTTTTGTCTGCAAAAAACACCTTGAGAACGAAAAGTGTTAATGCTTGAATGACGTCTTTTTCTTTTCAAGGTAAATTGTCAACAATTTTTAATAATGACATTAAAGATAAAATATCATGACTCTAAAAACCCTTAAAATTTCAACGATAAACATGACATTAACGATAAACATGAAATTAATAAACCATGCCATTATATTTGCATGGGGAGGAGAAGTTAAGCCACAGAGGGACGAATAAAACTCAACGCAGGGGTAGTGGAATCATACCAAGGGTGGGCACATTTTTCAAGATAGATTCTAGGGAATATTCTAAACTATTGTGGCATCTTAAATATTCCCTTAGGGGTCCATAGGTGAAAGTGAACATAGTTACTGATCAAACATGAACTATTACCTCAAAACGAGAACTCTAGCACAAAAAAACTCAAAAAACATGAAAAAACAACCCAAAAATTAAAAGTGTGTCTTCCAGAACGCAATGTTTTTTTTTTTAGTCAAATTGAAACATTTTTTTAAATTATGCTAAAAACCAAATTTTTTCTTGAAAAAAAGATTGAAAAAACACCCTCGAAACAAAAAGTGTTGATGGAGGAATAACGTCACCAAATTTTTGTTTACAAAAAAACAACTTGAAAATGAAAAGTGTTGATGCTGGAATAACATTGCCAATTTTTTGTGTGCAAAAAAACAATCTGAAAATGAAAAGTGTTGTTGCTAGAATAACGTCGTCAATTTTTTATGTGTGAAAAACACATTGAGAATGAAAAATGTTAATGATTGAATAACGTCTTTTTCTTTTCAGGGTAAATTGTCAACAATTTTTAAGAATGACATTAAAGATAAAATATCATGACTCTGAAAAACCTTAAAATTTCAACAATAAACATGACATTAAAAAATAAAATGTTGAAAGTCCTTAAATTCCAACAATTTTTACGCATGGTATTAAAGATAATCTATTATCGTGTTAATGAAAATACTTGAAAATCAAACGATGACATTCAAATAAAATATCACTTTTATGAAAATAAAATTCCAACAATTTTTAAGCATGGTATTAAAGATAAAATATCATTTGTAAAAATAAAATTAAATAGAAATTTAAAAATTAAAAATAAAAATAAAAACACAAAAAAATTCAAAAAAAAGGGGAAAATTTTAAAAAAAAAACACACACACAATTTAAAAAAAAAAAAAAAAAAAACCTAAAACAAAAAAGCACTTTTTTTTTAAGCTATAAAAAAATGGTAATAATAATAAAAAACCACATAATTAAAAAATGATCAAATAAAATAATTAAAATTAAAATAATAATAATAACAAAATAAAATATTAAAATAATTAAAATTAAAAAATTAAAATAAGTTAAAATTACAAAATTAAAATAAGTTAAAATTAAAAATAATAATAATAATAATAATAATAAAATATTAAAATAAAAATTAATTTAAATTTAGAAATTTAAATTTAAAAAAAAAAAATTAATTAAAAAAAATGTATATAATATATATATATATATACAAACTTAAAAATAAATAAATTAAAAATAATAAAATAAAAATAAATAAAAATACGTAAAAATACATAAAAATACAAAATAAAAAAAAATAAAAAAATTAATAAACATATTAATAAATAAAAAAATTAAAAACAAACATAACCCACTGTCATCGTGGGGGCCGCGGGGCTTGGCTGACAGGTAGCGAGAGAGTTGTGAGCTCTCTCGCTACCTGTTGGATGAGCCCCGCAGCCCTCAAGGCAACAATGCAATACCACCACTTTAAAATATAAAAAAAATTAATTATTTTTTTTATTAATTTAATTTTTTTATTTATTTTTATTTAATTTAATCTAATTTATTTATTTTAAACTTAACATTTTGTTTTTTATTTTTATTTTTTAAATTTAATATTTTTTTTATCTATTATTTTTTTAATTTTAATTTAAAATTTATTTTTTTTTAATTTTTAATTTTTTTTTCATATATATATATATATATAGTACAAACTCTTGAGCATAGGAGTACAATTTTAAAACAAACTAAATAATTCGTTTCTTTAGATCCAATAGACCAAAGTTTGGTCTTAATGGATGATGATGGTTAACGTCCATTAAGACCAAACTTTGGTCTATTGGATCTAAAGAAATGAATTATTTAGTTTTTTTTTTTAATTGTACTCCTATGCTCAAGAGTTTGGAGAGAAGCATCTTGAGCTCACTATAATTTTGACATGTTAAAAGGCTAGGAAGGTCGGTATTGCAACAAATATTATGAAACTAAGATCTAAATGTGGGTGTACGCAGGGCATTATAAGAGGAATTGATTTTCATCCTCAATGTTCATATTCTCACAAAGATGGAAGATCCTTTCCTCCCATGGTGTTTTAGGAACTGCCCAATGACCTGTTTCACTATGGAGCTCATGAGAGTTCGTCCTTAACTTGGCTATATTAATTTTTTTCTTTGAGCTAGTTAAAACAGACAGATACTTTTGATCTTCTAGTGTATGGTTGATGACCTCCTTATAATATCTTAATTTTCTTTTAGCCTCTAAATATTTCTCACACCACATTTTCTCTTTAAACTTAGAAGTAACAATATTTTTAATGCTATTAATATTTTGCAGTGCAACATTTTCGTCGACCTCCCAATGTTTTAACCAGAACATGGTATCTTTATACCAACCTCGTTTGAGTCTTAGGTTGTTTTGGTTGTAATTTAAAGCTAGCTTAGGAAGTCTATGGTCTCCCATGTTATTTATTTGGTGCTTGTACAATAGGAGCCTAGTCATAGCTAGGCTCTCAATAGGGGAAAGACCCACTTCTATAAGGAGAATAGGATAAGGTGTATTGCTTTTAATTTTGAGGTTATACGTTATAAAACGCTTCTGGATTTGTTCAATCTTTCTCTAGGATTCTCTAGAGACGTTGCAACCCCAAACCTCACATCCATACAAGATAACATGAGTGACTAAATTTTCAAAGAGGAGTTTCTTTGTATCCCACATCACAAGGTTTGTTTCTTTACAATTATTTTCAAGACCAAAATGAGCTTTCCACCCTCCATTAATCATTTTCTATATGTTATAGTTCCAACGGAGCTTGTGATGAATATCAATTCCTAGGTACTTGTAAGAAGACACTTACTCCAAGTTGCTATTGTCATACACAAAATTGGCGTAAGTGTCCTTCTTGGATTTGATAATCATAACTTTTGATTTGTTAGTGTTAATATTCATACCCATGGTAGAGCAAATATCCTGAAGAAGTCTAAGTTTCTTATCAATATCAGATGGGCACCTTTCCAGAAGAACAATGTCGTCAACATAGGGAAGGAGGGTGATGACTATTCCAGCTAAGAACGCGCCAGCACAGCCTGCTTCCTCTAAACAACCTTCTAGCTTGTCAATGTAAATTCCAAATAGGCTTGGAAATTACATTCTCATATAACCTTATAGTGGCAGCTCTCAGCTCAAAAGGAACCTTTAGCTCTTCTAATCTAATCCATAGGTTATTTCTAGGTACTATATCAAAAGCCTTTCTAAAGTCCACAAAGCAACAAAAGGGATTGGATTTATCCTTACGACATTCCTCCACAATGATCCTAAGCGTAACGAGGTGGTTCATTGTTGAGTGCTACCTTCTAAAACCTGCTTGGCCTTTAGCCCGCTTTCCTTCACTTTCAAGCCATATGCTCATCTTATTTTCCAAAATAATACCATATAAATTGGCTAAGAGAGGGCTAATAATAATTTTCCAATAATTAGAGGGGTTATTTGTATCCCCACTTTTGAAAATAGGAATAATGAGGCTCTTAGTACATGATTTAGGGAACCCTTGCTTGACTTCTTGATTGAAAAGCTTATGGATGTGAGGGATGAGGACAGGACCTCCAATTTTTAAGATTTCTACCTGGTAACCTTCAATGTCCTTAGCTTTTCCATTTTTCAGACACTTAACCCCAAAATCTATGTCTTCTAATGAGAAAACTTCTTCCCTTGTGAGCAAGGTTTCAAAGTTATCTATGACATTTGGAGATTCATAAAGCTTTTTAAGATATGAATTCGAGTCGTGTAAAGAAATTTTATTATCATATTTAGTTTAATTTCTAGTCAGAATTTGCCTCCAAAATTTCTTAGGAGCTACCTTAGAGAGGTGTAAGAGATTTTCTTGTCTTTTATGAATATGCTGCATTTTTTTCCTTTTAGTTAGGGATTTGTATATTTTTATCTTTCCAATTTTAAGGGACTCATCAACAGCTTCCTTAGTTTCTCTCCTCACACTTTTATAATCTTTATCATACCAAGGGTTAGTTTTTCTATTTATTTTATTGCTTGAAACTTCAATTGAGAACTTGTTAATAGAATATGAGAGGGTTGTAGTAAAATTATAATAGAGGTCTTCTATGTTGTCTATACTAGATAAAAAAATAAAATTAACTTTTAATTCATTTAGAAAAAGATCATTTTTATTTCTATCAAAGATTAAGCTCTTTTGGCTATAAGGATTATCTTTTATGGGATCTCTATGCATGACAAAATTGAGAGTTACAATTAAAGGTCTATGATCTGAGTCAGGCTCGTGGTCGTTTAAGATGTCAAAATTTATTATTTCGTTGTATAAATGGATATCAGAAATAACATAGTCTACCACGCTGCTACCAAGCCTATGGATACAGTTCATCTAGCTAGAATTGGGCCACTTCTTTAGATCATTGCAAATTATGAGATCTTGAGAACTGCAGAGCTTGACTAGCTCAAACCCAAACAAATCTTCCCCTATATCCTCAGAGCTTCTTTTGTACCAGTTAGCTAGATTAAGGTCTTCGTCTAACCAAAGAGGATTAGGGTTGGAATAATTTCTTAGAAGAATAGCTAGGTAGCTTGAAGTTCGAGCATTAAAGTTGCCCATTAAGAGGATATTACCTTCATTCCTTAGGCTAGAAATATCATTCTCTAAACAATTGTAAGGACCATTTTTATCTAAATTGTTGTTCTTGTAGAAATTAGAATTGATAGGGGAAAAATAACAGATTTCTATGTAGGTTTTTTTATCATTAATGTTAGTAATCTCTATCCAAATATATTGGTTGTAAGGGTCTTTTTTATATAGCCTAGCGTGGGGGGAGATGTTCTTCCTAATGTAACAATATATACCCCCAATGCATCTACGGTAGGATCGCTTGTTCCAGATTGACCATAGTACAAAGCCATCTATGTTAGGGACCTTAGATTCTTCGTGCTCCCAAGTTTCAACTAGAAATATAATATCAACTTCGTTCGTGATCCAAAATATATTGGGGCCTTTGTTCCATATAAAGCCCCTATAGTTCCAAGAAAGAATCCAGAGCATGTTGAATTTTTATTTATTACTATCTTTTTGGTTTCTATCTCGAATAACAACTTTTCTATTTCTGATTATTGCCCATTTTCCTTCCTGCCTAGCTTCTTTTACCTTTTGAATATCATTTCTTAATTCTTCTTGATCTTCTAGAATGAGATATTCATTTACAAATATTCTCGTTCCTTTTAGACTTTAGGTTTTACTAAGTATGTCATACTTATGGTCAGTAGATATCACCTTTATCCATATCCACCTTCCTTTATTCTCAGTTAATTTCCCCAACCTTGTTGCTTCTGTGAGACACGTTGTTTCAATCTATAATCTATTATGTAATTCTGTCTGGGCTATGGCTAAATTATCCTCGTCTACCTCCTCTTTAAAACTAGATATTATAAGGTTCAAGGCCCTTTTGTTACGCTCATGGTCTAATTCTATCAATTTTTTCATTTCTTTAATGGGTTTAATATCTAATTTACCTGCCACACTATTTAGGGTGAGATTGTCATTAACTTTTTCTTCTAGTTCTTTAATCATGTCCTTCATTTTAAGACTTTCTAGAGTATCAACATCTCCTTGTTGGGATGTTTGGTTCGTATCTTGGCTTTTTTTTTCTATTACCTGTAATCTAATCTCCATTGTCTCCATTTTATTCTCCAACAGTTTTATTTTATTTTCTATTTGTTTTTGGATCTTGTCTTCAAGAGATGTAAATTTATTTTCCAACATGGCTTCTAACTTTGTTTGTAGCTTGACTTCTCTTTCTTCTCTACGTTTCTCTAAAGACTATATACTCATAAAGGCTTTGTAGAGTAACTGTGCTAGTTCTACCTTTGACAATCTTTGGTAGATGCGGTGAATTATTCATACTTGTGAACAAATATATGAGCAGTAGATATGTATTAGAAAAAATAAAAAGAAAAAAAGATAAGGAATGTGTGCACTTGATATAATTGTTTCAGATTGCCTTCCAGCTACAAAAAATATCGATGCTACATATGTGAATATCTGGAGCCACGGAGAAGGTGAAAATTTTGAATATCGCAGATATTGTCGAGGTATTTATGTTGCAGATGTGACTTCACCACAGATGAGAGACCCAATTAAGCCATGGGATGTTTTATCACATCATTTGGACTTTGATCTGACAAAGATTAGAACTAGAGAATATCCAGAGCCACAGAGAAGGTGAAAATTTCGAATATCGTTGAGATCGTCGAGGTATTTATGCTGCAAATGCGACTTCATCACAGATGCGAGACCAAATTAGGGCACGGGTTAATTCTTGCAGAAAAATGTGAATATCGATGTTGCAGATGTGCATATTTGGAGCTGCGAAGAAGGTGAAAATTTTGAATATCGCAGAGATCGTCGAGGTATTTATGTTGCAGATGCAAATATATTCTCAAAATCAAGGGAGGATTGACATCATATGCATCTGCTACACATAAATTGGACAAAACTCATGGCACATTATACTATATGCTCCTCTGCTTTTGCTCTCTCGCTATTCTGTTAGGGTTTCATAAGTTCTCTACGAACAACCCTTTACGATATCTATTTTCTAATATGTGAAAACTTCTGTACATGCTAAATTTTATTTTATTTTTTTATTTTAAATTTCCAAATTTAAATTATTTTTAATTTTAGTATTTTGATTTTTTGATTTTTTTTTTTTTTTAATTTTAATTATTTTTAAATTTCCTTTTTTTTTTAATTTTTTTTATTTATCATTTTCTTTAATTATGTTGTTTCCTTTTTTTAACTTAAAAATAAAATATTGTTTTTTTTGTTAATTTTTATCTTTTGACTTTAAATTATGAGTTTTTTTAATTTTTTCCCCTTTTTTAATTTAATTTTTTATTTTTTTAATTTATTTATTTTTAATTTTTTTTGTTTAATTTTTTTATTTTTACAAATTATTTTTGTTTTTTTTAACACTTTTATTGGCTTCTTTTCATATTTTTTATATTTGAATTTTTTTTTCATGTTCTTTTGTTTTATTTTTATGTCTTATTACCAAGATGAAAATCACCACTCTAAACAAAAAGGATTGATGTTGCATCAACACTTTTCAAAATTAGCATGAAAATCTCTAACATTTTAAAACCAATGTTCATCCTTGATAAATAAAAAAATTGAAAGTGCCAAAAAAATGACCATTTTTCTAAATCAACACACATTTAAAAAAAAAATCAAAGAAAATTTAAAGTTCAAAAAATATGCTAAAAAAAAAAAAGGTTATTCTACATCACCACTTTTCAAAATCGACATTAAAATCATGACATTTAAAAAAAAAAGTCATAAGAAAATTTAAAGAGCCAAAACTATGCTAAAAAAAGGGTGATTCGGCATCATCACTTTTCAAAATCGGTTGTTTTTTTTGCTACCTCAAAAAAACGAGTACCAAGTAATTTTCTCATTTGATTGGTAACTATGTTAGTCATAGAACCATATGTATTGTATAATCCTTTTTCACGAAATTTTGAGATGGTGTAGAGAGAATTGGGATCTAAGTAGTGGATTTTTGGGTTATCCCAAAATATGAGGTATTTCCATGTATCTTCCATTATTTTTCTGAGATAATATAGAGGCCTCTTCGCTTTAAATATGGATTAGGAGACATAACTCACACATTGTGAGTGAACTACATTAAAACTTATTGGTTCATTGTCTATATTGCCTTCTCTTTATGTTTCTTCTTCATGAATGTTGAATTTATGATATTTTTATGCTCATTGAGAAATTTTTTAACATCATCAAAGAAAAGATCACAAATCACATTGGTATTAGAGCGGTCTCCTTTGAAGTTAATTGTGAGTTTCAATGCTTACTCAAGTCCAACTAGAAAAGGGTGAAGGAAAAGGCAAGTCTTTTAACCCTAAGGTTGGACATGAAACACAAAGAGAGAAAATGGAGGACAATGGAATTCTCATAGAGAATGAGCGAGCTTTCCACCAATCGTTTTACCGGATGGTAAATGGGGTGGAAAATTTGTTTGCAGATTACTAATGGAGAATGTAAACAGAGGTAAAGAAAGAGGAAGTTCTAACATAATATAATTTTTCGGTACATCGAGGAGGTGGAGGACAAACTCATGAATCTCCATCTTCAATTTCAATCTCTTACTCTTCCCCTCACTCTCATCATTCACATAGTCATAAGAAAAATTCTTCTAGAAATCCATTTTCAAAGCTAGATGTGAAATATGTGTTTCCCATGCAACAAATTGAAGAGGATGAAGAAAATATTTAGTTGGAATCTATTTGACTCAAAGGCACAAATCTTATTAGAGGAAATTTCATCCTAAAAGTGGTCTCCTAAGGAAAAATAATTAAATAATAGGAAAATAATAAAATAAGAAATAAAGTTTGGAAGGAAAAGAAAAAATCTACTTTTTTTAAATTGTATTTTTGGTTGATCTCCTTACACGTTTATTCAAATTTAAAGTGTAGACATTCATTGGATGTAGAATTAAATTCGACATCCAACAAGTACCTATTATGCATACTTATGAGAAGACCCACATTGATAAAAAATTAAGATACATTAAAAATGTGTATTTAACACACTTTTTAATGTATCTTCATTTTTTTATCAATGTGGGTCTACTCACAAGTATACATAATGGGTACTCATAGGATGTGAAATTTAATTCCACATCTAGTGAGTTTCTACACTTGAAAGTTGAGTACACCTATCAGGCGATAAGAAAAAAATACAATTTAAAAAAATAGTTATTTTTTTTATTTTTCCTCCAAAATATAGTTATTTTTTTTATTTTTCCTCCAAAATATTTACATATAACTCTTTTTAAATCTAAAGGATTTTGATTGGTTTACATATTATATACGTGAAAATTTCTTGGGTAATTTTAGGCAGAAATTTCCTCTAATGTGTATGGTGGGGGAGAAAACTTCAAAAATGCAGTTAGCATAATGGTAAACTCCTTTCATCATGGCCTGAGTTTATTTTTTCATTAAGAGCGAAATTTTACTTATTGGTTTTCAAACAAAAAATGATGATGGAGTGGAAAAATTGGAGACAAGGTAAACATGAGAATGTTCAAAGTTTTAGAGAAGTGTTTAGGAAGCAAGCATGGACATTGAATATTCGTTTAGAAAATAGAAACTTTGATTAAATACATTAGTGCTTTACATAGTTATCTTTCTCACTTATTGTTGTTGTTTGATACCTTTAATATAGATGAAGTTGATGAGAAAGAAATTCATGTTGAAAATAGGGTAAATCATGGACAAAAAAAACACTGAAAGAAACCTCCATCCAAGCTCGAGAAAAACAAGTTAAAAGGAAAAGGAAAGGGAAGAAGACAACAAAAGCCAAGAAAGAGGTAGGAAATAACTCTTGGACTAATTTCCAAATAATATGGGAGGGATGACGAGAGACTTAATGCCTAAGAATCATGGTGGAAAAGGGAAGTAGAATATGGTTGCAATATCACAAGAATTAGACCTAGGTTCTGATTCTGGTGATGAGATGCATATCACAACTATTGGGGTACAAGGTAAAAGTTCCCTTCATGATAGTTCAATTTCTAGAAATAGATCTTGAGATGATGAAAGAAAAAGAAGTGAATTGTTTCATATAAGAGTTGTTGCGCCGAAAGTCTCTCTAGAACCGAGCATAGGGGAGATGTGAATGTGTAATGTAAGAAAGTTTGTCAATTTTTTTACATGCCGACTTAATATGTTGAATTTATATTAATATGATGAATTTATAATATGTAAAGGATTTGTAAACATTTATTGGTTCAATTAAATAACAATAAAAGGTTAAAAGAAATACAGATCCAAGTATGGGAGAGATGTTTTAGTGTTAGTAAAAAGTTAAAAGTAATAAAAATAATAAAATTCAATTTGTCATATTGTAATTTTATTTTTATTAACAAAATTATGAATAAATTAATATAAAAGAAAATCATAATATACATATCACGTTAAAATATATAACTTATAATTAGTAGCTATAAGTTGATATCCATTTTACCTTATAAATTATTCTAATGATTATGTAACCATATTTAAATTTAATTAATATGAAAATAAAAAATTTAATACTTATAATAAACTTACAGTATAACAATATTATTAACCATGGATATTTATGTGTACTATACCATATATATTTAACTTGTTACAATACCATGAGGCAATAGTATGGCTCATCAATGCCACATTCCTAAAAACATCCATTATTTCACAATCAAAATATTTTATAAATATTTTAGTTCAATTTAACTTACAATATAACAATATTTTTAACCATGGATATTCACGTCCACTTTACCATAGATATTATTAACTTGTTTCAATACCATAGATCATCAATACCACATGCCTAAAAACCATCTCTTATTTCACAATCAAAATATTTTATAAATATTTTATTTGAATTTAATTTTATAACATTTTTTTAATTAAATCTAAAAGTAAAAATATTATAATTTTTTTAGATATATCTACACCCTCTATCACATTAAAATATATCAAATGTAAATACTAGCTATAAATTAAGGTCCATTTTACCCTATAAATTAAAATAATAATTTTGGAACCATATTTAAATTTTCTTAATAAGAACATAAAAACTTAATATTTACAACATAACAAGATTTTTAACCATGGATATTCACCCCCACTTTATAATGGATATTACTAACCGTACTATACCATTGGCTAGTACCATGGCTCATCAATACCACATGCACAAAAACCATCTTTCATTTCACAATCAAAATAATACTATAACAATATTTTTAACCTTGAATATTCACCTCCACTTTACCATGAATATTATTCACCATACCATATTATTCACCATGAATATTATTCACCTCCACTTTACCATGAATATTATTCACCATACCATATTATTCACCATGAATAACGTGGCTCATAATACCACATGTCTAAAAAAATCTCTCATTTCACAATTAAAATATTTTATAAATATTTTTATTTTATTTTATTTTATTACATTTTTCCCATAAAGAGTATGGAAGAGATGTTGTAATGTCCTATAAAATTACCAGTTAAAATATTTTCACTAAGTGAAATTACATAAAAATAAAAATAAAAAATTATTATTATTATTAATTATCAATAATTAAAGCACCCTAGGTCCATCTTAACTAAGCCCAATGATCACAGCTATGGAGGTGCAAACCTCTTTTCTAAGTGCAAACCTTGAAGACATGTTTACAGCTAGAGAGATTTGATCCCTCTCAAAGTTTGATATATTTAGAGTTAAGATGGGTGTAGGCCGGTATGTAAGCATACAAAAATAGATATCCTATTAATCGAGCATCCAACAATGCAAAATTTAATGTCACCAAGCAAGTAAGGTCATATTTCTTATCGCTTTGTGGTTGATAGACGAGGTTGAGTTAGATGTTATGCCACTTGACATTTGTGGCATAGTATTGGGAAGCCCATACTTATATAAGAGGAAGGGAGCCTTTTTTAGGCATGAGAAAAAGTACCATCTCACCAAAGATGAGGTGGAACATATTTTCAAACCTCACCACATGAAAATTCAATTCAACTCTTGTTCATGTAAGACAAATGAAGAGACCCATGAAGTCCAACAAAAAGTGTATATTCATGGTTGTGAGGACAAAAGATGATCATGCATAAGAACATGTTGTATTCATTTGTGTGGATGGTGTTTTATTGTGTTTATTTAATTTATTTAATTTATTTTAGTTATTCAACTATAAAGTAATAAATTGCATCATAAGAAATTTCATTTTTGCAAGATTTGTTACCATGGAATGTTTTAGTTTAATATATACAATAGTTTATAAGTCATAGTTTAACCTACATTCCAATTATAATACTATGCACTACAGCACTTAACCATAAATAATGTACCTAAAATACTTTATATAGAGTTTAAATATAAATGGTGTACTCAAAACATTTTTTTAAACAAATGTTTTTTATTTTCCATAACATATTCTAACCATAGTTTTGAATGCTAGAACATGGCCACCTATCAAACCCACTTTGGAACCTGGACCTAAACAAAATGGATCAAACCAGATTCAATTAAGAATAATTTAGAAAAATACATAAAATAATTAATTTTTAATGATAATTAATTTTTAAGATTTCAAACCATGATCCAAAACTATTAGAAATAAAACAAGCAAAGTTTAATCATTTATACACCTATTACCATGCAAGAGTGCATATATCAAGATTTCATAGAGTGAAAATGTTACTTTTATTTCATTGTCAAGTTCATATTGAGCATCTTGTTAAGAAAACATTGAAAAATACTTTAAAATCACACTAGAATGCTACCAGTTAATTCCTTAGACATCCATTCATTTATTACCTTTAACATAGCTTTTTAAGGTGGAATTTCTAAATAGGGGAAATTAATTTGGTGTATGCATCCCAAAATGGAGAGGGGATGAAATTTAAATAACATGATATTCTTCATAGTCATGATTTGTTGATATTATCTTCATGGAGATTAGAAGAGGTTTAAAATTGAAATGCATACAATCAAATTTACAAATCAACTTTGTCCTTGTGTGTATTATGTGAACTAAACCATAAACCTCATTACACTATCCATACGAATTTGTAACTTAACTATGATTTTCCATAACAAGAAAAGGGCCACCTATCAACCCAAATTAGAACCTCAATCTAATCAAACTAGGAATTTGAATATATATATATATATATATATATATATATATATGGAAAAATATTTTCATTAGGGGAATTTTGAGGCCTAAAATGGGCCTCCTAAGGAAATTACAAAATAATAGTGGAAATAATAAAATAATATTAGATTACATCATCAAATTTTAGAGGGAAAAAAACTACTTTCTCAACTCATATTTTTAACTTATCTCCCTATGGGTTTACTCAAATTTCAAGCAGGAACTCTTGTTGAATCCATAATTTGATTCATCATCCAAAGAGTACCCATGATGCATACTTTTGATGACCCTTCTACATGAAAAATGAGAAATACATGAAAAATGTGATTGCAATCACATTTTTTCATGTGTTTCACATTTTTCGTATAGCAAGGTTCATTGAAAGTATGCAACATGGGTACTCGTTGGGTGAGGAATTGAATTTTGCATCGAATGAGTATTCTCGATCGAAATTTGAGTAAAACATTAGGGCAACAAGTTGAAAATACAAGTGGAAAAAGTAGTTTGATTATTTTATTACTTTTTAATCTTTTTACTTTTTTACCCCAAAAATGGTGAATCATACCCCATGGTTGAAATCATCATCTTGAATTCTGCTAGTTACTATAAATTTTATTTTGGTTGTACATTTTTCTTAAGAGGTCCATTTTAGACCTCAAAAGTTCTCTAATGGAACATTTCAATCCATGATTCAAAACCATTAGAAGCAAAAAAAGAAAATTTTTATCATTTATATACCTATTACCATGTATAATGTATATATTGAAATGACAGAGCTTCGATTATGAAGCTTATAGCGAGCATCTTGTCAAGCAAAGCTTGAGAAATACATTGAATTCACACTAGAATGTTGCCATTTAACAACCGTCGTGAAAATTCCATGTACTAAAGTTAAAATAATAACCAAGGTTGATGGGACACATATTCCAAGCTGAATTTTGGGAAAAACATCCTATTGTGGGTGCTCACATGGTTTATTATGGCTAAGGAAATTGGCAAAGGCTATGGCTAAGGCATTAAAGAGGAAAATAGTATTTTTGGCACATATATTTATGAAAATAATAAAAATTAGGAGAAAAGGGAGATGAATGGTCACATCTTGCATGTGAGGAGGAAAATGAAGGAAGATAATGGAAAATGAAGAAAATAGAGGCCTCTTCTATAAAAAGGCTTATGAGGTCAGTTGGTACTATTTTTCAGTGCATTTTTGGAGCTCTCTCATTATTCTCTCTCTCTCTCTCTCTAATACAGTTGGATAGTGAGATTTTTCTTGGAGCACTCTTGGAGAGTATGGATACTTGATGATTTAGAGAAAGAAGGCAAAGGAAGAGTAGGAAATCACAGGTGGACATTGGGATCGGTAGCTATAGTGATATTTGATTTTAGGTACCGAGTTGCATGTTTATTTTCCTCACTAGTTTTGGCATGCATGGGTATGAATGTGGATTTTCCTAGCCTTGCTATTTCCTGGAAAACCATGGTATTGTGAGTTTATTTCCATTGATTTTTTTTTTTTGCTTCTCATGATTCCTTTAGTTGTGTTTTGATTTATTAGTTCCTGGAAACCTTGGTTGGACAAACACCTTGGAATCACGGTGAACAATTGCGGATTGAGTTACTAGTCCTGGAAGCTTTGGTTGGAAAAACGCTCTAGAAGCCCTACATGGGTTGAATTACTAGTCCTGGAAGGCCTACTTGGGAATGGGGAAATTCTCTGGAAGCCCTGTAATAGTTGGGGTTGAGTTACTATTCCCAGAAACCATGGTTGGAATAAACACTCTGGAGCCATGAAGCAACTTGGATAGAGATCAATCTGTGATGGTTAGTGATGCCCGAATGTGAGGTGGAATCACTGGTTTGGGGTTGAGACGGTTTGGTCTCTAGAACCCTATTTTGGTTTTGATTGATGTGTTTGATAAAATTCCCACATTCATGCTTGTAATATGGCATGGGGGTGATTGGATGAACTGAGACTTGGCTCAGCCATTCTAATGTCGGGTGGAACGTGGAAGTCCTATCTCTGGTCGGATTTTACATTTAGAAATAAAGATCTCATTACTTTTTTATTTGGTATGAAAATGTGTTTATTATTATGTGGATTTCATTGATGTTATATCCATGGTAATTCTATTGTTATTATGTTGATTATAAGCATGTATTTTATCAGTGATGATATATGGATCTATCTATGTTTTTTCTTGGAAATGAATACATAATATATGTATGGTCAAATAGACTGTATTATAGCTTATGATGTAGGGGAGAAATTCTTCTTAGCTATTCTCATATTTGTAGGAGACCCCCATGTTTAATTTTGTTGCTTACACCTGTAGATGCAATGTTTGTGATATGTTTGACGAAATGTATGTCATGGCTCGGTGGGGTTAGACGAGTTCCTCATGTTTTGATTTCTTCCATTCATTTTTTTTATGTTATTTATCCTCTCCTTAAGTTACATGAAGTATTGGGTAGTGACCTGCACTAAGGGGCTAAAACTATGGCACAAATCTCGGAACCGCAGGCATAGAATTGACGTTTTGGGTCCTTAGCCACTACCTTGACAAGGTAAGCCCATGGCTAAGGGTATATAACCGATTCCTTTCCATTACATGCCCATGAATAAGCTTCAAATGGGTTAGAAGCAGTTCCCCCTTAGGGAACAGGGCATTGGAAGGTTGGGTTACCTCCTAGGGATGCCAATGATGTAGTGTAAGGTTTGTTTGTCATGTTTTCGTCGCTTCCACTTCCTCAAATTCATCTAGGAGGTTGAATATCATATTAGTAGTCTCTCGTCACATGTTTACCCCAGTTGGTCAGTTACCTGGATAGATGTGGGAAGTGGGTGTTACAACCCTTATTAGTTCATTGAACATCCATTCATTTCTATACTCTAGCATAGATTTTAAATGCTTGAATTTCCAAATAAGGGATATTAATTTGGTGTATGCAACACAAAATGGATAGGGGGTGAAATTTAAATAAAGTGAGCTTCTTCAAAATCATAATTTTCCAACATTATATTCATGAAGATTACATCAAGCTTAAAATTGGAATACATACAACCAAAATCCACTCCTACAATCAATTTACACTGGTATAGTGAAAATAAACTTTATCCTCACGTGAATAATGAGAATTTGAACCATGAATTTAAATATACTATTCATACTAATTTCTAATATAGCTACGATTTTCCTTAAAAAAATTTAACCATAGTTTTAAAAACTAAAACAGGGCCACCTATAAAACCCATATATAAACATAAACCCAATCAGAATGGAACAAATCAGATTTAATCAAGAGGAATTGAAAAAATTAAGTAAAACATAAATCATTTTTAAGATCTCAAACGATGATTCACAACCATTAGAAATAAAATAAGAAAAGTTTGATCATATATATAGTTATTTCCATCTAAGAGTACATGTATCATAATGAAACAGAGTGAAAATAACACTGTTATTTCATGATCAAGTTCGGGTTGATCATTTTATCAAGTAGAGCTTGAGAGATATATTGAAATTAGATTGGATTTTTTTGACATCAATTTTTCGCAAATTACCTATTTAAGCACACCCATTTTTAAAACTACTATTTGAACTTATTTTGTTGCTAACATTATTCATCTATGTAGTTTAATATAAATAACACATTAACAATTTGTTTCTAAACGATCATCCTTTATTTTAAAATAATGTAACATAACATAATATTTATGGTATAATTACATAGAAATACAATTGATAAACACAGTTAAGTGAAGTTGTACAATTTAAATGCACATTTCAATAAAGCATTAAATATTAAAACATTCAAAGTACCTCCTAGTGAAACAAGAGGAGAGAAGAGAATAAAACATAGAGCAATTCAGATATTGAAAAATTCACTCATAAAATAATACGTTATACAATATAGTTAAAAACATCAATAAAGATAGTCAATAAATAGTCAATTGAAAAAACCAATTATTTCTAATGCTAAATATTGCCTACATTTTCTTGTTAGTATTGTTTCTGAAGTCGTGTTAAAAGATCAACATCTACTTTTAATGTAGCCCGATATCTTATATTGATGTGTTTTTAGTTGAGAAAATAATAGAGGGGACTATATCTTTAACCAAAATAAGTAGTGAAACTCGGATAATCTGTATAGAAAATCAATACTTCTCGAAGGACTGAGGTTGTGCACTTAGAGATTAAACCTAAAAAGAGAAGTTAAAGTTCTACAAGTGTGTCACCAAGTTTTTTTCTACGATCAGCACCCTCCAAAAATTTTCCCATACTTGAATTTTGGAGCCTACTCAGGATCTTACTCTCTGTTTCTCTATTCTTACTCCATGATTGTTTGATGTTTTATAAAGTGTTCAAGTCTTCTTCCTAGTTTCAAATTGTCAAGTCATTTTCACACAACCTCTGATTGAGTCATGAGCACACTTCTTCTATGCAAGATTGAATATGCATAACATCACTCATCTAGAAAGTACTTGTTCAATGATCAAATCATGATGACAATCAATGTGCACTTTCATTGATAATCTCCCTCACTTTGGTTGCATTTGTACTATTATTACAAAGAGCTTTATCAACTGTCACTTTTGCACACTTTCACTTTCATGAGTGTCGATTTCCCATTCGTGGTTTTCGCTATTGCTTTCTTTCACTTCAATAAGTATCATTTCCATGTTATATTTTCTTTGGCATGTGTCACTTTGAAGGTCGTTTGCATTTTGCGAGTGTTGTTTTACGTTTTCCTCATGTAGAAGATGTTGTTTGTTTTATTTTCACTCTTGCATGTGTCACACCTTTGTACATCACCAATGATAGTTATGGCGCACTCTTCTACAATATATGGTCTTACATATCATTATAATATGTTCCAGACACATCCGTCTAGATTAGTACACCTTTTGCTCACAATCTTCACAGTTGTCATAACTTGTGTTCTAAGTGTCATAATGTGCCATTTCATCTGTCACGCCAATAAATAAGTGTCGCCTTGTTATCTCTTCAAGGTTTGATTGATGTTCATGAGCCCTATGCATACTTCTACTTTGTGTTGATGAAATTTATGTGTGTGATCCATGTTTGAGTCTTGTTAGGATTAATTTTTTTCTTCTATTCTATTAGTCCCACACTTAGGAATTTTGGGAGCTCTTCTTGGTAATCATATTGAGTGAAAATTTTAAAGGCATTAGCCATCTTACTAGGTGATGAGACTAATTGACATATATTTTCCTCGCATGCTTGTGCACTCGATATATTATGAGGTCTACTCCCTCTCTTAATGCATTAATACTTCCTATGATAAATCTGATCTAGGTGGATATTGGTGGCCACCCACCAATTCCACCTAGACCTCCATTTGGTTTCATTAGTTCCCTTATTTTTAGCCCCATTTACTATTTTCAGCAGGTTTTTGGGTCCTGAACTTTTGGAGCAGTTTTGACCCCCTAAACGACGTTTTTTTAATGTTTGCAGTAAGACCATAACTATAGGCATGAATATGGGCCTGCGAAAAATATTATAATACTCGGAGATATATTTTTGATGATATATCGTACACAACAAATGGAGATAATATGGCCAAGTTACAACCCCAGGAATTTGGCTACTAAACTAACCCCAACAGGGCCCAAAAATGCTAAGAATTCCATCTCTTGGGGTTATGGTTTTGGTGGCTTAGGGTTTTCCCATTGTTGGCTTAAGGGGTCCTCACTCAAGTTCTGAGTTATCACATAACCAAAAAAACCCTCTTACTACTGGCCCTTTCGGCAATGACCTGCTTGTGCGGGCCAAAGTCTCACCCGAAGCAATATGGGGGAGTGATGGAACCAAGTTTCCACACTCTGAGAGACAATTAAATGAAGTGGGTGCCTTCAGATCTAATTTAACACACAAAATTACTTGCACACTAGAAACCCTAACCAAAAACCCTAAGTTAATTATCATTATTAATTCATGCACGCACGCACAGACAGTAGATCCACAATTCCTTTAACAGTTCTAACAATGTGATATTCAACCCTTACAGAACTAGATTTATGCAATTAACATTCATGTCAACATTAAAATAGGTACGCAATCAATCCAATCATAGATAACATAAATCATAAACATGAACAAAAATTATGTACGGAAACAGATCACAGAAACAAATTACAGATGAAATTAGTACTCAGAGTTACCCAAACAGTTCTTTTATTCATCAGTAGTTCTCAAAACCCTTACAATCCTTTAGATCCACCCACATGCACAGCCAGCGGGGTCCGCACACAGCCAGACTAAGGTATCTGCACACACAGCCAGAAGGAGCCTTTCAGACACAGATGTTACACAAATTAGCTTCAGAGCTCAATTATTCATCAAACATACATCATAAATTATCCAAAAACTGTCTTATTCGACTTGATCTAGAATTCTATTTATATCTTAGCCTGCGCTCATACTAAGGTCCGCAAACCGTGGTTTGAGACTCCTATATTTACCCTTTAACCGATTACAAATCATGAAGGGACTTTGACCCACCCCAAATCCCCTTGATTTTTCATTGCTTAGCGCGCACCACTCAAAACTACAAAAAATACTATTAATTACTCCAAAAATGTGGTCCTAAGGGACCCTGCTCCAACAGTCCTCCAACACAATCTTGTGACTCGTCACGAGTCAAAGAGGGACTGGGGTCTTCATCTTCATCTTCAGCGCCTCGATGGTGGCAGTGAAGGGATCAAGGACGCCCACGCTTTGATCAACAACACTCTGAGTTGCATCCACCAACTTTTGAGAGGTAAGCTCGTATGCTGCGAGACCGATACTCTAGTACGTATGCCTCAGGTTCTTGACAAGAGAATCTAATTCCTCATATAGCTTCAGTGCTTCTTCTACCCACAACTTCATGTGGGTGGTCAAGATGTGTTTCGTCCTCCACAGGTCTTCAACCTCATCGCACATCACTTGGCTCCTTTGCAATCGCGCCATTCTCTGAGAAGGCACAAATGTGCGCAGTGCCTCTTGAAGCTCATCAAACGTCTGCTCTTTTGCTCGCAGTTCCTGTGATATTTTCTTCACAATTGGGTCGGTCTGTACCGAAGTCCACAAGTCCATCGTTGCATCCAAGAGTTCAGTACCGTTGTTGACTGTTATTGCAATGTTTGTTGAAGCTTCCTTAACTAAGGCAACACACTGTGCTCACACTTTTTTTTTAGATGACTTATCCTTACATGAGTTTGACTATGGGGGTGGTCGGAGGACTACCTCCGGCACACGTAGCCTCGCCACTCTCTGTATCACTATTAGTCAGGTTTCTCAGAGGGTTGCATACAAATCTGTCTCCTCTCTAGTTAACCCGAAATTACTTCCCGCTGCGCGTAGTGCTTTCAACTTAGTTTGGGGTCATTCACTCGGTATGACTGCTCAAAATACCCTTTTCACACAATAGCATCTTAATCAGAAAAGGCACAGAACATATGAACTTACCTCTTATTCCCTTGAAGAACCTCATTTCAGCTTCAAAATATGACACAAACTAACCTACTGCAAATTATGTCACAAACCCACACAGAATGTTTTCAACCCAGTGATATATAGTGCGAGTGCTGGAATTATCAGTCTGCTCTAACTATTGGATCAGCTCAGGTGTCCACTGAGTGATATTATCGTCCTTCCAGTAGGTCTGAAACTTAGTTAACCTTAATAACCACTCATGCAATTCATGTGCAAAGGTCACAAAGAATGTTTTATGAACCTCTGTGAAAATATACTGATTTTCCCACTCTTTAGCAGACAAATTCTTACTCTTGTTCTCCTTGATGGAGGATTCACATAAATTTTGTTCAAACCATTATTCTAATTCACTCTTATATGGCTACCACATCACCTAATCTCTCTCAAAATAATCTCGGTCCCAAAAACGGAACCATTTGTTGTCTTGAGGGGTCTTGACCTAGGTTCAGAGTTAGCATGTAAAAAAAAAAAACCTCTTACTACTAGCCCTTTTGGCAATGACATACTTTCACAGGCCAAAGTCTCACCCGAAGCAGTATGGGGGGGTGCTGGAACCAAGTTTCCACACCCTGCGAGAGAATTGTATGAAGTGGGTGCCTTCATATCTGCTTTAACACACAGATTGACTTGCACACCAGAAACCCTAAGTTAATTATCACTTTTTAATCCTGCATGTGCGCAAAGACAGAAGATCCACAATTCATTTAACAATTCTAACAGTGTGATATTCATCCCTTACAAAACTAGATCTATGCAATTAACATTCATGTCAACAGTAAAATAGGTACGCAATCGATCCAATCATAGATAATATAAATCATAAAAATGAATAGAAATTATATGCGGAAACAAATCACAAAAACATATTACATATGCAATTAGTACTTAGAGTTACCCAAACAGTTATTTTATCCATCAACAATTCTCAAAACCCTTACAATCTTTCAGATCCACCTGCGCACATAGCCAGCGGGGTCCGAACACAGCCGGACTAAGGTCTCCATGCACGCATCCAATAGGAGCCTTTCAGACACAGACGCTACACAGATTCACTTCAGATCTTAATCATTCATCAAACATACATCATAGCTTATCCAAAAATTGTCGTATCTGACTCGATCTAGACTTATATTTATATGTTAGCCTACGCTCATACTAAGGTCCGCAAATCGTGGTTTGAGACTCCTAAATTTACCCTTTAGCCCATTAAAACTCATGAAGGTAATTTGACGCGCCCCAAAGCCCCTTAGTTGTGCATTGCTTAGTGCGCACGACTCAAAACTACAAAAAATACTATTAATTACTCCAAAAATTTGGTCCTAAGGGACCCTTCTCCAACACCCATGTTGTTAAATAATGAAAATTCCCTTGAGCCTCATTGTAACGCAGTTCAGAGCCATGTAGGTGCCACATCTCTTCTCAGAGATAAGCTACCATCACTCAAGCTATTTTATTTCCATTCTGTCTGTAAGCATATTCCAGTTATTTGATATTAATGAAATGAATTTTTGTTTTTGTTGCATCTTTGTGTTTACATTTATTTCTTTATTTTATTGTGTCCCTTCATAAGTCTGGATCAGTGGTATCAGAGGGGTATTCTCTTTCTTTATATTTCTTTGGATGTCCCCAACGGGATCAGGGTATAAGGAGTCAGGGCTTGATCTAGTTTAACCTTTGCAAGATTAGCCTTGCAAACCCCGACGACCTCCCATGGCGGAAGAGAAGAAAGACGAGGGAGAAGGAGATCCTATCAAAATATGTAATATTCCTAAATTAACATGCAGCTAATAGGAATATTAATTTTTCTTTTAATATCTATTTAGATGAATCAATGGGCAAGGAGGCTCATAAGTTGCTTAAGTAGGCATAAAATCCCTCATAATGTGAAAAGGGATCATGTTAATAGCTAGATCAAACATCCTCATGTGTGAACAGGGTCTAAAATGTGTGGACAAAGTCAAGTTTGACCAAGTCAACAACATTATTATATGAGGAGTGGATCCTAAATAAAGACATCTCAGTGTGAATGAAGATCAATCCAGCTAGTCAAAATGAAGACACCTTGGGTGTGAACAGAGACAATGCATGAAGATCAAGTCAAGGTTGACTAAATCAAATAGTGCTGTAAAAATATGAGTGGGACTAATGGAGACAACGTAATTTTGGTGGAGGATCCTTTGCATGGAAGCAACCTTATAATTGGGTGGGACCCTTGGTGAGGAAGCTCATCAACTATATAATGAAGGGAATGGCAACCATATGGGGCATGATTGAATATTAAATTGTGTATGTGTTCTGTTTAGAATTTTTTCATTCTTTGGCTGTTTAGCTAAGTTTGTTGCACTATTTAGTGCAAGGGTTTTCTCATGCGGGAATTCCCCACTTCTTCTTGGAGAACTTATTTAAGGTATCTAAGGGAAGCATCATGTGCTACATTTTCAACTATTTGGTGTTAGGCCAAGCAGTCACCTTCAGAAAAAACGTAATCCCTTGTAGAAACTGCGTTATTTCTTAAGGTATTGCAGTGGAGGGGTTTAATCCCTGATTTTATGAGCTAGTTTCCCAGGAGGAGGATCAACCTTTTCCTCGGAAAGCTAGTAGAACGAGCTACAGCCATTTATTTGCATGATCAGCCATTGATATGCAGAGCTTCAGCCATACAGCATGATTCAGCCATAGATCTACATCAAATATTTCATGTATATCATGTTTGTCAAGAAACCCTTCCTGGGTTCTCTTAGATTTGTATAAAAGAGACTAGATCTCAGCCTTTGAGCAATATTGTTTAATATATGAGAAGATCTATTTGTCTCTACAATTTCTGAGTGTAAACCCTCATTAGACTACGATGTCTCTTTATGCAGTAATTTTATGTTGCAACAGTTTTGGGGTTTTAGTATTTTTGAGCTATTCTATGTGTGGGAGACTTGTTTAACTCCTCTATCATGATTTGTTTATGATATCCTCTTGGATCTGATTGTTATGATATATCTATTGGATCCATGGTTTGATTTTGATTTTTATAGCACATATTTCTAAAAATTCCTTTTTTATGCATGTATTTTTGAGTTTTCCCATTTGGGGATATTACAGTGGTATCAGAGCCCTAATCTTGGCTCAGCCTGTGTACTACAACCATGATGGAGTCTTCTCATGAGAAGGGGAGGGTCTGCAAAAGGGATCAAGGCAAACCCTTATTGTTTGGAGGGAATAAGTTCTCAAAGCTTCTTCTACACACTTTGCATGGTATTAGAAAAGACATCAAAGAAATGAAAAGGGAAAAACATGGAGATCCCTCAACAATATCTATACATGAGGAAATATATAATTCCTCATATTATGGGTGTGAGTATTCAGCCACACCATCAGATTCAAAATGCTCTACCAACCATATGTTCAAGAAAAATGAGATGGAAGGGCTAAAAAAGGAGACTCTTGGTGACTATTTGCAAGAGTATGAAGCTCAATCTAAGGGGTTCAAAGATCACTTGAGCTTCCAAGGGTTTTGCAAGATCAAGGAGGAAATAAGCACAAGGATCAAGTAGCATGGCGTGGGTAGATTATTTCTATCTACTTTTTATGGATCACCTAAATGTCCAGCTAGGGTTTGGGTGAAGGAGCTAGACACCTATGTGCAACAACATCAAGTTTCAGAAAAGGAAGCCATCAAAGTAGCAGTGCTGCATTGTGAGGGTAAGGCTTATGCTTGGTGGTTGTTTGAATATTTTTCCTTAAAGAATACAAATACATCTACTTATGCAAAGTTCATTAGAAGAGTAGTGGAAATATTTGATGAAAAATTGCATAAAACATCTTTGATGGAGCAAATCAAACCAAATCAAACAAAACCTTTGCATCAATTGGAAGGATCTATAAATCCAACTCCATTTCAGAAAACCATTGAAGGGGATGAAAACTTGTTTGATACTTTTCCAAGGGCAAGATACCCATTGCATGATGAGCTTTATTCTCAAGAGAAAGACATGGAGATTCCTCTTTCAAGGGAAGACCATGATCTAAGGTCTCTTATTAATGATGAGGCATTTTCAACTATTGATGAGGAGGAAGAGAAGGCTAGAGATAATATCACAGTCATATCAAGAGCACATTTAGTGCCTTATGAAGAGGAAGATGGAGCACTTGATCCAAGGAAAGAAACTCTTGCACTCTTGCAAGGAGTTCCAAAGAATCTCACATATGGAGATCATGGCACAATCCATGTGCAGCATGTGCCATCATTGTCAAATGGTGAGATATTGAAGATAGAAGAAGGAAAAGGGGAGGGAAAGCATCATATGATGAGGAGAATACACCCCTCTCTATTTCAGAAGTTTGATGTACAAAGGAGGCAGGAGGATTTGTGCAGTGAAGGCAAGGGCAAATCAGCCCACACACATATACATCCTTCTCTATATCTTGATGTCTCTTTGCATAGAGGCAATCCACCAGGGAGACCCCCTTATTGGAAGAAGAATAAAGTGTTCTATCAACTATGGGAAGCATTTACATATTTGTCTAAGGAAGCAGCCTTGTGAGAAGCTAGCACAGCGCAGAGAATATTTTATGGGTTCCAAGGAGAGATGTACAATTTTCTGAAATGGACATTGCTATCTCCCACTCAGCTATTTGCACTGGAAAAGGAGGATTCAGAAATCTATGATGACATGAATATGATGTCAAAGGGCCACTCCATATCTTTGGGGCAGCCAATTATATTCTCACACACAAAGAATATTTCTGAACATGAAAAGAGGATATCAACACTCTTGCATGCATGGGCCAAATTAAAGGAATTTTTGGAAGGAAAAAACTTTTCGAGGAGAAGTTGACTTCCATCTGCTTCAATATTGTCTTGAGAAAGATCAACTGCAAGGAATTCATACAAAGAAAGTTGATAGTACTCCAGCATGTGACTTTGGCATCAAGCATGTCAAAGAGGAGAGCCATGTTATGACAGGGGCTACATTTCAGATTTCTACAGCGTTGTCATTGTTGGGGAGCCTAGATCCTTATTGTGAGTCCCAACTCCTGATGGAATATTCCAAGAACCTCTTCACATGTAAGGTTATTGATGGGCAAGTGATGGATAGGAGGTATAAGGTGGTTGATGGAGTCATTTACTCTCATGATCAGATTTATTTAACTAGAGACTCCAAGCTCAAGGAAAAACTACTTAATGTAGCCTATGAGATCTTGCTTTCTAAACCCACTGGTTTCATTAGAACATACCATACTATCTTAGATTGGTTCATGTGGTAAAATTCAAAGAGGAGATGCAATCTCATATGAGGAAGTGCATAGATCATTTGTTGGTTGAGGAGGAACATAACTCTTGGAAAGAGTTATCATCACCACCTCCTTATTCATTGGGTGTGAGAGGGAGCTCATACATGAGCTACCTCACTGATTTGAATCAATTGTATGGTAAGACTTGTATTTATGAACATCATGATGTATCTACTATATGCTTGTATTTTCTTCACACTCATGTGCAGGGCTTTGCTCCAAGAGGGGGCACTTTTTCCTATGGGCTTCATGGGCTACTTGGAGCCATGAGCAATGGAGATGTTGACCATTCCCTAAAATATTTTGGGGAGATGTTGTATTCTTCATGGTGTTCTTCATTAGCACAAACTATCATACACCTTCTCCAAGCATACAAGAAGGATGGGACATCAAACAAGTGTAGGGAAGAACACTTGTTATATCATATTCTATGGCAGTTAGGAGTAAAATTGTGTTGGTTGCACATGAGGGACCATTGTCCTTCTCCTTTACTTAATATGGCAGCTAGCATGATTTCGATTATGATTCCATATGCTGAAAATGCACTTATCTTTGTTGGGAACATGATTGGAGGAGAGACACATTGGTTGAATGTGTCCTTGGGGGAAGAAATTTCCCACACTTTTTGCACTACATGTTTCAAGGGGAGCATGGAAAATGATATGGCCACTATGGTAGATCACTTGTTTCTTTATGAGGTGGACCATATGATTGTTTGGAACACTTGGGACATACCTCTCATGAGCATTTGGGAGGAGTTTCTTATGAATTACCAAGCTGGGAGGTGATTCATTTCATTTGGATGATATCATGGAGATGGGAGTCTTTCATTGTTAATAAAGTTCCCCATGATTGTCATCACTTCTATCTTGAGGAGGCCATTGAACAACAATAAGTTTTCCATATGGACCTTCCATTCTTTCATGATGATATCCATTTGGTCTATCCACCAAAGGCCAACTTACACATTTGGGAGGAACCATTGGGAGACAGAATTGTTGCAGAATATTCAACGCAATGGTGGAGACTATTAGATGTGGAGGCCCCAAGAGGAGGAGGGGAGATTTTGCAGCACCCTTGCAGTTGCTTGAGGACAAGCAACATTTTGGAGGGGAATACTGTAATATTCCTAAATTAGCATGCAGCTTATAGGAATATTAATTTTTCTTTTAATATCTAGTTAGATGAATCAATGGGCAAGGAGGCTCATAAGTTGCTTAAGTAGGCATAAAATCCCTCACAATGTGAAAAGGGATCATGTTAATAACTAGATCAAACATCCTCATGTGTGAATAGGGTCTAAGATGTGTGGAAAAATTCAAGTTTGACCAAGTCAACATAATTATTATATGAGGAGTGGATCCTAAATAAAGACAGCTTAGTGTGAATGGAGATCAATCCAGCTAGTCAAAATGAAAACACCTTGGGTGTGAACAGAGATAATGCATGAAGATCAAGTCAAGGTTGACTAAATCAAACAGCGCTGTAAAAATATGAGTGGGACTAATGGAGACAGCGTAATTTTGGTGGAGGATCCTTTGCATGGAAGCAACCTCATAATTGGGTGGGACCCTTGGTGAGGAAGCTCATCAACTATATAATGGAGGGAATGGCAACCGTATGGGGCATAATTGAAGATTAAATTTTGTATGTGGTTTTTTTATACTTCTTGCATTCTTTGGATGTTTAGATAATTTTGTTGCACTGTTTAGTGCAAGGGTTTTCTCATGCGGGAATTCCCCACTTCTTCTTGGAGAACTTGTTTAAGGGATCTAAGGGAAGCATCACGTGCTACATTTTCCACTATCTAGTGTTAGGCCACACAGTCACCTTCATCAGCAGTGCATTCCTTTGAAGAAACTGCGTTATTTCTTAAGGTATTGCAGTGGAGGGGTTTAATCCCTGATTTTATGAGCTAGTTTCCTAGGAGGAGGATCAACCTTTTCCTTGGAAAGCTAGTAGAAGGAGCTACAACCATTTCTTTGCATGATCAGCCATTTATGTGCAGATATTTAGCCATACAGCATGATTCATCCATAGATCTGCATCAAATATTTCATGTATATCATGTTTGTCAAGAAACCCTTCCCGGGTTCTCATGGATTTGTATAAAGGAGACTAGATCCCAGCCTTTGAGCAATATTGTTTAATATATGAATAGATTTATTTGTCTCTACATTTTTTTAGTGTAAACCCTCATTAGACTGTGTTGCCTCTTTATGTAGTAATTTTATGTTGCAGTAGTTTTGGGGTTTCAGTATTTTTGAGCTATTCTATGTTTGGGAGACTTATTTAACTCCTCTATCATGATTTTTTTCTGATCTCCTCTTGGATTTGAGTGTTATGATGTTAGATCTATTGGATCCATGGTCTGATTTTGAATTTTATAGCACATATTTCTGAAAATGCATTTTTTATTCATGTGTTGCTGAGTTTTCTCATTTGGGGATATTACAAAATATTGCTCGAGGAGGCCCTCGATAAACAGAGGAAGGATATGATGGATAACTTTGCTCAGATCCTTCGACGACTACCCACCAACAACGCACATTTATCTTGCAGCCATTGTGGAGGGGCCACTCATTTTAAGGTACAAGTTAAATTTAACATTCCCATATTTGAGGGTCAAATAGAAGTAGATGCCATGGATATATTAAAAGGATATTTTTCGGTTCATGCCTTTTCCAATCGAGAAAATATTTCTTTTTCACTCCTCAAAGCCACCCCCAATGTCAAGGAATGGTGGGAAACCTACTGTGAGCAAAAGGAAAAGAGGGAATCCTCCCTATTATCGGCCACACCCACTTGGAATTATTTCTGAGACCCCATCAAGGAACAATATTATCCCACGGGGAGCTATGACGACAAGTACATACAATGGACTATGTTGCGACAACAAAGGGATCAAGATGTGCATGAGCTGACGAATTTGTTCCATACCCTAACAAAGTTGGTTATCAAATATTCAGAGAAACATTTGGTGCTTAAGTACTGTAGTTGTCTGCACAGATACATCCAAGAGGAATGGAGTTCCTTGACATCTCCTCTCTTGGTGCAACATACCGGTATGTTGCCAATATTGAGCATAAATTCAAACAAAAGAAGCGAGAATTTGGATCTGTGAATTAGAAGAAAGGGAAGGCACCCTCAAAACTCAAAACAAAGGACAAATCCAAGGTGGGGCGGCCCGGGACAACTGACCGAAGCCATAAGAGAAGAAAAAAAACATAAAGCGAAAGAAAGACACGAGAAATTGGTGTGAGTTCCATAAGAGCTCCAGTCACAACACAAGTGAGTGTCAGACCAAGTAGTCATTGGTGGTCAAGCTAAAGACTTATGAATTAGATGCATGTTTTGACTCTAGATCAGAACCCAACAAGGGGAATGACAAAGGGAAGCATATTATCAATGCGGAGCCCAGTTCCATCGTTGCCACCACCAAGATACAGAAGGAGGAACTCGAAGATTCAGTGGAGGGGGGCTGCCTCTTCCATTTCCAAATGTGGGTGAAGGGTTCCCCTATGCAGTTCATTGTCGATAGCAGGAGCCAAAATAACCTCATTTCAATAGAGGTAGTGAAGTGGCTCGGTGTGTCGACTACAGCACACCCACAACCATACACCATTGGGTGTCTTCACTGAGGACGGGATCTTCACGTTAGCGAACATTTTTGCCTTCTCGACAACGTCAAGCCCTTCATGGATTAGGTATTATGTGATGTTTCTCTTCTTGAAGTATGTGATCTATTATTAGGCGAACCATACTTGTGGAAGCAACATGTTTTGTATGAGTCTAGGACTCGCATTATTATTGTCACTTTCGGAAATAAGTTTTACAGGATACCATAGGTACCACTGCCTTGTGCAATCTCTTTGATCACTACAAAGAAATGAAATAAGATCATTTCCCAAACCGGTAAATTTGTTTTACTTATGATCCACCCTGAGGGAAAGAAAAATATTGTGGTCACAACCTCCATAAAGGGATCCTCCACACAACAACAACAAATGGACAAGGTCATGCGGGAGTGTAGGGACATCTTCACCTCACTCGCAGGGGTACCTCAGCATTGTCAGGTCAAGCATTCCATCAATCTGACCCTAGGCGTATGGCTACCCAATGGACCGATATATTGGCACTATCTTTTGGAGAAAGATGAAATCAAGAGGCAAATTCAGGAGATTCTATAGAAATGTCACATCCGACTGAGTTCATCACCTTGTTTGAGCCTGATCATGTTGGTTCAGAATAAGGATGGGACTTGGAGACTTCGTATTGAGTTTCGAATGTTGAACAAGATCACTATCTGGAATAGGTATTCAATCCCACAGATTGATGACCTTCTCGACCAACTCAAGGGGGCCAAATATTTTAGAAATATTAACTTGAAGTCTGGGTATCACCATATACCAATTGAACCCTCCAATGTATGGAAGACATCCTTCAAATCCAAGGAGAGCCTTTTTGAATGGCGTTTCATGCCTTTCGGGTTGACGAATGCCCCCGCAAACTTCATGAGGCTTATGGACGACATCTTGTGACCATTCACCAACTCATCCATGGTGGTGTATTTTGATGGCATCATGATCTTCAACCAGAGTTGGGAATATCACCTCCACCACATTCAACAAGTCCTCAAAACACTATGCAAACACAAGTTATGTGCCAATTTGGAGAAATGCACTTTTTTCATGACCTAGGCTCAGTATTTGGGATACATCATTGATGAGTGGGGGATGCATGGGGACCCAAAAAATATCTAGGCCATTTGGGATTGGCCAGTCCCAACCATTCTAACAGAGCTCTGCAGCTTTCTAAGTCTTACCAATTTCTACTACAGGTTCTTACTGGGCTTCTCTCATATCACTTGGCCTTTGAGTCAAGTCACTAAGGGAGGATCAAAAGAAAAATTATTTTGGTCTGAATCTCAACAGAAGGTGCTCATAGAGTTGAAGCATCACCTCTGGTCTGCACCAATTCTCACATTACTAGACTTGCAACAACCATTTGAGATCAAGATAGATGCTTATGACTATGCTATTGGGGTATTTCTTACTCAGCAGGGGCATCGAGTGGCATATCATAGTGAGACACTTTCAGACACAGCTTGGAAGTATCCCACCTATGAAAAAGAGATGTATTCCATTGTGCTTGCCTGCCAAAAATTGAAGCGTTACATTTTTGGGAAGGAAACAATGATCCACGCAGATCACCAACCCCTACAATTCATACAGATGGAAGGGAAGTTGCAGAACGATCACCATCAGAAATGGTCCACATACCTGTAACAGTTCCATTCAAACATCAAGTATAATAAGGGAAACACCAATAATGTTGCATATTGGCTCAGTCGACCACTGATCTTGGTGATAACCAATTTTCTCGACTCTTGTGGGCACACAACTTTAGGTTGTAAACATCTATACAAAAGCGATCCATAATTCATCAAGACATACGATTCGCTCCTCGAAGGTAAGCTAGTTACATATTTTCACCTCGAGGATGCATTGTTATGTAACCTCAAACACCTATGTGTTCCTTCAACCAAGCATGCCAAGCTGATTTTGGAATCCCACTACAGTCTGGTCACAAGACATTTTGGGGTCGAGAAAATAGTGGCAGTACTAAAGAATTTTTTCTATTGGCTGAACCTTCGACAAGATGTCTGGAAATACATAAGATCTTGCACTTCCTGCAGCATTTCCAAACTGACCATCAAGAAGCAAGGCCTTTATGCTTCACTGCCTACCCCTAGTTGACCTTGGGAATCCATCTCCATGGATTACATGTTGGGACTTCCCTCTACCAAGCATGGAAAGGACTGCATTTTTGTAGTCGTCGACAGATTCTCTAAGATGGACATTATGAAAGCCTACAAGAAGAATATCACAACAGAAGCCACTGCTAAAATCTTCTTTGAATGAGTCTGCATACACTTTGGGATCCCATAGTCCATTATCTTAGATTAGAACAGTAGGTTCCTCAGTACATTTTGGTCAAGTCTCTGGTCAATGCTCGACACCAAGCTCACTAATTCCACAACTTTCCACCCCCAAACTAATGGATAAAGAGAGGTCATCAACAAGATGATTGTACACGTTATGCTCTTGTAAAACTCGAAGCATTAACACACATGGGATGAAAGCTTCCTCTATGTCCAACATAGCTATAACCGGACTGTCCACATCTCAACTGGCCACAACACATTTTAGGTGGGTTTGGGATTCTAGCCACTATGTCCCATTGACATGGACATACCATTTGAAAATACTCACATAGATTTAGCTCATGTCCAATCTAAAGTTGAAAAGGTGAAAAAATTCATTGAGCGCATTCAACACACCCCCCAATAAGTTGATGACATATCGAACAGAGCCAATTCTAAGTACAAGCAACAACATTATCAGCACCCAGTGCCACACAAGTTCCAAGTGGACAACAAATTTTGGCTAAATTTGTATAAGGAGCACCTCGTTGGACCCCACTTCAAGCTTCACCCTCTTTGATATGGGTGGTAAACCATCACCAAGGTTGTATGGAACAATTCCTTTGAACTTAGATTCCACCATTCCTTGGTATGCCCCTAGTGTTCAATGTAGACTGCCTTCGACCCTACTTTCCACCATTACTGGACACATTCGACATTGCAGGACAACTCACACCAATGTAGTTAATCCTAGACTACATAGAACAAACAAGAAATGATTAAATCATGGACACACAGATAAATAAAACCTGCCAGTAGAGGATCCATCTATATCAAGTTTCCAAAGCAGGAAAACTCCTTCACGAGGGAAAGTGGTTCACCACGGACGAGGTTCAACAGAAACTTCCTCACCTCATTGAGGGTGTGCATGAAATGGGGACCCTTGGTTCCTAAGGGGAGAGGAATGATCTAGGTGGATATTGGTGGCCACCCTCTAATCCACCTAGACATCTAATTGGTTTCATTAGTTTGCTTATTTATAGCAGCATTTGATATTTTTAGAAGTTTTTCGGGTCCTAAACTTTCGGAGCAGTTTTGACCCCCAAAACATTGTTTTTTGAGGTCTGTAGCAAGTCCATATCCTTGTCGCAAACCTTGTAGTATTTTGAGAGATCTTTTTGATGATATATCATATGCGCTATATGGAGATAATATGACCAAGTTATAACCTCGGGAGGTTGGCTACCCAACTAACCCCAACTGGGCCCACAAACTCTTGGTGTTCCATCTCCTAGGGTTATGGTTTTGGTTGTTTAGGGTTTTCCCACGCTGTTTAATAATAAAAAATTCCTTGGGCCTCATTGTAGCACAGTTCAAGGGCATGTAGCCAACACATCTCTTCTCAAAGATAAGCTACCATTGCATGAGCTAGTTTATTTGCATTCTGTCTGTAAGCATATTTCAATATTAATGAAATGAAGGTTTGTTTCTGCTCCATCTCTGCATTTATGTTTATTTCTTTATTTTACTACGTTCTTGCTTAAGTCCAGATCAAAATCACCGAGCCATTTACTACATCCCTTAGTGAAAAGTGCATTCCAAATGAGAAAGCAACCACTGTTGGAGAAACCTATGCCCTCCCAAGCCTAAGCACGCTATCAAAATAAGAAATTTCACTTCAAAATAATGAAGCCTTGTCTCCTCTTGAGCGCATGGCACATTCCTAAAGATTGAAGCCTTTGATCGAATGGTACATTCACGAATCCTGAATCCTTTAATAACATGGCGCACTCTGAAGTGTTCACCCTTATCTTAAAAATTGCATGGCACAGTCACAAATCCTGAAGGTTTCATTTGAGCGCACTCCTTCTATTTGAAGGAAAATTCCCTCCTTGAGTGCATGACTGCACCCTAAATCTATAAATTTTTTCTCCTTCGTGCTTCAATTATGCACCTTGTTCCCTCATTGTTCCTCTTAAGCATATGAGTGCACTTGGAAAGCTTGAAGCCTGGCCCCTTTTTCCCTTTGGTGTACACCCTTCTTAGCTTCCCTTGAGTGCATGATCGCATCCTGAAACCAAGAATGACTTCCCTTCATGCTTCATACCTGCACCCTACACCCTTGAGTTCTCTCTCTTATTTAAGTGCACAAGCGCACCTTGAAGGCCTCTTGTAATATACTGATGAGTTATATTTCGCCCTCCTAATCAAAACTCCTTCTTTTAACCCTCTTAAAGGCATGTCGTGAGCTGATCATTCCATGAGTTAAAGATAGAATAGATGTTTTTAAGGCTGATTTCACTTTGTCATGATGCTAGAAAAATTATATATTACATAGAAATGCAACACATAAAATATACGGAAACACAAACACATAAAACATATAAAATTAGAGAGACACAAATATACGTGGTTCACCCAGTTTAGGCTACGTCCACCCCAAATAGCCAGTTCTTCCTTTCTATTATCCAGCAAAATGAAGAGACAACCTAAAGCAGATCCATTGTAATATCCTTTGTTCTCTCTCATAGTCTCCTTATTTGTTTCTCTCTCAGAGAATACACATGAAATACACAGCCGCAATACAACACCCTCATACAAAATGAGGGGTTTCCTTCTAGGGCGAAAAACCCTAAATTAAACATAACTTCTACCGTCAGATCATCTGCATAATGAACAGCCTAGATTGACTAGAAATTACAATACTTTTACAAGGAAATTTTACATATTTTTTTAGCTTCCGGGGTGCTGCCCCTGAAACCCCACGCCAGGGGGGAGGGGCTCCATAAAGTCGCAGTCGCCCCCCCTTGGGCCCCCCAAGCAGCGTACAATTACGAACGATGTTGTCACCCTATTAAGAACAGGGGTCCAATGCTGTGACACAAAATAAAGAAGATAATCAGGCTCCACACCCAACACTTGAATCATCTTAATTCGCAAGAGTACCTTATGATCATGAAAAGGTAATTCTTAAAGCAGATATCAATGAGAAAGCATAAAGAAAAATGTGTAGAGAAGAAGAACAAAAGAGATTTATTACGGATACATGAAGAAACTCATAGACCGAGACTGGAAGAATACATTGCATGATGACTTAGATGATTCTCACATCGATCAAAGACCCTTTTGAGAGTGAAGGGGAAGAAAAAAGTGGAAATTTCATGAAGATGAAGCATAAATCTGGTCTATCATCAAGAATGTAAGATGAAGGAAAAAGGAAGACAATTTGGCATTGCCGTCTCATCATGAATTTCATGTCATCATTGTCAATTTTTAACTTGTACAAGTGTCATTATAATGGTCAATATGTGTCCATGTGTCATGCCACATCATTATGTGGAATGTAATGATGTATTCTCAATAAAAGGAAAAAATGTAATGTGTCTAAGTCCAAGCGTCATATGTGGAATATGAAAATTCTCTTAGTCATATATGGACAAAAGGTATTTAGGGGAAGTCAAAAAATCATTAGAAGTTCAAGAGTTGCTTAAAAGTCCAAAGGACACAGTAGATTCCCAAGAATCATGAGGGTAATTCAAGATTCATGGGGATATGAAAGGTCATCCCCCTTATTATAAAAGCAACCTCATAACTAAAGCAAAAGGATTTTTGGAGGCTTAATTTTTGGAGAGCTAGCATTGTATTCTCTACACTTCATAGGAGATAATAACTATTCTTTGGAGAAGAAAGAAGTGAGTTAATGTTCCACTACAAGAACTAGTGCCTCATCACTATAACTATGTGCATGGATCTTTCACTTAATTGAAATTCAATGAAACAACATATTTTCATGCATGTATCGCAAATTTTTTAGGACTATTTTTGGGATGTCTATGGTATATATGTTGTGTTCATATGTAGTGGAGAAATTAAACTATTTTAGTGGCTTTGGTACTTATCTTGTTAAATGTGTGTTGTATTCTCTTTACAAGCGTTATGTCAACTATTTTTCTAATGAATTATTTCATGCTCTCATGTGTCTCTCCTAGGTTAGTACTATTACTTCCTTCAATAGAATCACTTTTGTCTCCCACTCATGAAGGTCTCATTTTACACATTGAAATTAGTGTTTCACAAAGTCAACCTACTTGATTATTCAAGGTTTATGTATATAATCTCTTATGTTGTCCATTTGAACCAAGACAAACCTTTTGTGTTACCATGGCTGAGCCACTACTTCGGATGGAACTCCTACTCCAAAAGGTGTGAGGTCTAATTGGGACTTCACATCAGGGATACCCCGTGTATGTCGGCGATATCGAGCACCATCAATAAGCTCCTAGCGGCTTGGCTTAAATTTCATTCAAGCATGTGATCGTGGCTTGGAAATGGGGATTAACTTGAATGTACTAATCCTTTAAAACCCCTAACTAGCCACACTTTCATATTATAACCATAATTCACTCAAATCCAAAACTTGACATACTTAGCACTTACCTAATCTGTTGCACATGACCATACGTTGGTGACGGCGAATAAAACATCTCATATTTTATGACCTAATAATTATCCCTAGTATCACCCTTTACCACAACAATCAAACCTAATGGTTGATAGGCTCGTAGATAAGACTACAATAAATAAACAAATATCCATCTCTCGGGCTAGTTAATGGATGAGATCACCCACCGATTCCCATCTATGGGCGATTAGCTGATAAGATCTAATAAATAAACTATGTGGTGTTATCGAATGACTTATTTCATATAGTAGGTTGACAGTGTAGCAAGATCTATGGCCCACATTCACTTTGAGGCCCCTTAGTTCTACCATGAGTTGACAAGGGGGGTTTAGTATCAAAAATCCCATGGTGGCCCCCACTTAATGGGAAAAAACCTATCGATGGGTAAAATTGTGGGCATGGACCGATCTATCAGCCAAATTTATCCCAACCCTACTTTCTACCCTAGATTAATAGAAGGGGGGTTACAAAACTAGAGCACACTCTCTCTAAAACCACTGCAATTTTTCACCACTTCAATCCAACTTAATGTTTCATTCACAATGTGGATAAATTTAGATGTCCCAAATGGATATGTCTTCACCTAGAAATACTTTAGTGTCGAGGTTAGGGGATCTATCCTTTCACATTGTTTCACTCCCTTTTCCACTACCATATACTTTGCAAGTTGAATGTGCTTTCTTCGAACAAGATTTTGTCCATCCCTCCTTGATACTCATGCACTTTCCAAATATTATATTAGGTTATTGGCTTATCATTGAGATTTGTGTTTGGCCCCAATACATTAACTCACACATTCAAAGGGTTTTCACCGACCTCTTAGTAGGGTCCCTTACCACACTAGAAACTTCCATAGAACTATCAATAAGATTCTCCAAGCACATCCCAACTAATTTACTCAAATAAAACTACGTCATAGCATTAACACATAGATACAATAGATGTAGAGGATTGAACAACCCATAATCAAACATTAACTCAAATAAAAAAATATCAAACACCATGATAAAGGATAATATCACACAATTTATATTAACAAATATCCATACATATGACCTAATTTACACAATAAATTACCCTCTCCTCTCTTCCTCTCATACAACTCTTGGCCCTTAGAATTTCTTGATTAGTACTCAATACGAAATAATTAAAATATCTATTATATTAGGGAGGTTGTAAAAAATATCCCATTGGTAGTCCTATCTATGTCCTTGTTTGTAAAATTTAATTCTATTCAACCTAATATAAGTTTTAGAGATGTTCTTAGGAACACTTCATCATAGATTCCAACAAAGAGAGTCCCTATTAGGACAATTATATTTACATGAGTAATTCATCATTCTAATTTATAAAAAATGAGAGCATTCTAATATATACAACATGATATTAATGAAATGCATTCCCTCAGTAAATTTCGAGGCCACTTAAGTTTAGGAAACAAATCATGTACTTGGGTTTATGCTCCTACATCACCTTTCAACCTTCAAGTGCTTTAAAATTGTTGTACCTCTTACCCAAGAAAACCAATGGCCATTTTAATCATTATTTTTGATGAAATTCAACCTCTATTTTAATAATCATTCTAGATGAAATAGTGGAAAATTATGAGTTGTTGTGGTTTGGAATGAAATTTTCTATTTTTCCAATATTTGGAAAAATAAATTGATGTATAATTAATCAAAATGAAATCTGTTAAAAACACGCATGGTGGATGAGAAAGTAAACACACACATAGAAAATATAGATGTGAGTTGCTTTACTATTAACCATATATGTGCTTTTATGGTACATTAGGTGTGACCCTTGGAATCTGCATTCCAAGGTCACTTGGACTCCATTTGTGACTGTTCGCCTTCCACACCTACCCATAGAGGATTAGGTGTCCAACATTCCCCCCCTTAATCTGAAGGGGTATGTTTGAGTGTTGTGTAACCAGCTCCAAAAATAGAAGAAAGAGATATCAACGCCTTAGAAATAAGCCACTTCGAGGGGGAAACCTCCAATACATCACATAAATGAACAATTCTTGGATGATAAAATTTACAAAACCTCCTTTCTATATATAGGAGTCCATGTGGCCATAATGTAATCCTAGTGGGCCACAATGTAATCCTAGCCGACCTAAAAATAATAATTTAAGGGCACAATAATAACAAAATGAGGGTTACAAGGGTACAATAATAACAATAATGGGGTTACACTAATAACAATAAGGGACTATACTAGTAATATAGGGACCTAACATTGAGTCCAAGAAGAGAGTTGTAATACAAATCTGCAAAGTATGCATGGCAACAATTATGCTGAATCAGCTCTCTGAAATGTTTGCATAAAGAGGTGGTTTAAGGATGACCACCAACAATGGAACGCAACACTTATTGCAGTTCCCGAAACCCTTCCAAATCTGGCAAGAAGCTGAGGTCTTCTGCTAGAGGAAGTGTCCCTCATATTTGAAGAGGGAGACCTTCAACCTAGAAGAAGGTAGGTCTACAACCTGTGATGGTCTAAGGTTGTCCATCAACCGAAGGCATGCTCATGGGCATCCGTGTCTCTCGCTACAAATCTGAATCTGGAATGACAAATTGTGGCTCAGGCTCGCTTGAACTGCTATGTCTCTGACTACAACTCTGAATCTAGAATGACAGGTTGTGGCTCAGGCTCGCTTGATGTGGCTTCGAAGCTTGTATATGACCACCATTTTCCCCCCTGTCAGGTACAAGGTGAGATGATGGCGAAAACTCAACTGCAAGATTGTTCAATATTCGAGAACAAGTTCTGACATGCGACTTAAACATCTTCTTGGTTGTTGATGCCCATTGCCAAGAAGCAATCCATCCAAGATGAATCTTTGTTCTTGCAGGAGGCTTGTTTCTGAAGCATCTGTGTGAAGAATGGGTGTGCCGACCACAGTGCTTGCATGGGTGAAGATCAAAATAGTGATCTTTCATATGGCCAACTCGATCACAGTGTTGGAATTTTCCAATCTGTTGTTGTTTTTTTGGAAGAGGAGCAGGATCTAGAATAGCTGAATGTGAACTGTCATAAATGAATCTAGCACTCTGAAATTTGATGGGCTTGGAGTAGTTCGAAATATGAAAGGAAAATTCCTTTTCATATCCAAGACTTGTTTTGTGCTTGTTATGGACAAGCTCTTCCCAAGGTCTGATGATGGGCTTGGAAGGTGTTGTGTGAGCTTCTGCAACTGCATACAAATCTGCTTTTGAACTAGGCACTGAATGTGAATCAACTGCAACATTACTGACTTGTTGTTTATGGGAGTCTGTTTCAATTTTTTGAATAGAAACAAGTTCAAAATGATGACTCCACTGTTGTAATTCTTCTTGCTGAAGCTGAGATTCAAGCTGCAAAAAATCAATCTTCTCTTGTGTGTTTTGCAGGCAAGTTTGAATGTCTGAAAGAGAAGCTTTGCTTATTTTGACCATATTGTACTCAGTCGTGGAGAGTATGAGAGTATCTAAAAACTTTAATAACTCTGTAATTCTGACCATTTTGTTAACAACTCACACTCAACAAATGGGAAACGTGATAGGAAACTAAATGTGCAATGTTCCTGTAGATCCCCTCCGGAACAATATGCCAATCAACAATAGTTTTCAACAAGCAATGGTTGCAATACAAAATGATATTGCTTTGAGAAATAAGATGAGAAAGTGGTGACAATTCCAGCAAGAAGAATTACTGATATAGAGGCATTTTTTGGATTTTCAAATGCATACATATAAATATCCTACAATAAAGGTCCATTCATAGGCCAGCAAGGAGACCCGGATGTTATTGGCAATTTAAACCCAACTTGGTGACAGAAACTGATTTGGGCATTATTTTCCCAATAAGCCAACAATGAAACACACTTGGATATAATTTTTTTTTTCACCATTTAACACACATACCGGAATTTATACATTCAGTGAATATCTAACACATGTATGCTTCATTGTGCAAACTTGAATGGAGACTACTTCAATGTTTTATATTCCCTTCAATACAACATACAAAATGTGCATATCCTTCCATTACTACTTGCAGTATCATCAATGAGGCTCTATTCAAGGACTATGACTCTTAATAGTGGCAAGCAAAATTATCTCTGTGAATTCTCCCAAGGATTCTTCGATGAATTTAGACTAGCACAAGCAGTGAACATGTGCATAATTCTTTGATAACAATCAATCTTGAATTCCAAATGTTCAAAGGCTTGATAAATGGTTGCATACTTGGATGGATTTTTGACAACGAAAACAAATATATTTTAGGCGCGTAGATAACATTAAAGTTCAGGCATGCGCATCAAGAGAATAGGGTGGAACTAGCAAGAGTTACAATGGAAAACTAATGTTAAATTTGGACCTACGGACCTACGCTCTTATCAGGCCAGTTTGACATTGTGGAGAGAATACCAATGCTGGTGGTATGGTGCTATGCACTATTTTAACACAACGGACAGGCCACAAGATCATATATCATCTTAGCACTAGACTCTACCGCATTACATCCAAAGATCTCGAATAATACATAGCAGATAGTAGAAACAACACATACTCTGCGTTTTCCAATTCCACACTGGCATTCCTTGTACAAACAGTCAATTGAAATTAAAATGCCACTTTTATGTGGCCCTTCTGAAACTCTATGACAAAATTATCCTGACTTCAATTTCCTTCGGTCACGTAACCCATCCCAACAAGCGACTTTGAAGAATGCTCATACCTAGTCAATTAACATAATACTGGAAGTCGATTAATCAAGCTATTGGAATTCGATTCGTCAAGGTACTCCATGGTTTATCCTTGCAATAATGCACGTCGGTCTTATCGATCTATGAGTCCCTTCGATTTTCCGAGAGTCATGAGTCTTCCACATGCTTTTATTTTCCCTATAAGTTCGCATAGATCATTACATTCACAGGGGCTAAGCTAACACTTTAAAATCCATTTCAATGCCATTCCAAAAATCCATTCCAATGGAGGTAGGGGAGGCAAACCAACAGAGGAATAAGGCCGAGGGCGAGGTGCAATGTGGTAGCGGAGTATGCACAGAAATGGGGAGCTCGACCGAGTCGAGGCTGTGACCGAAGGGTTGAGAGGTTGTGCGGGATCAACTGCTATGCATTAATTTTTGTGCGAGGTATATGGTGGACTGTTATGGTGGAGTCGATGGATTGTTATGAATTGTTCCAACCAGATTGGGAAGGTGGAGGGGCACCGCAAGGGGAGAAACTGTATAGGGAGCAACCGACTGTAACAATACCACAATGTATTAACTCGTGAGCCTAGAGGAAGAGTCACCACGTCATGAGGGAGTGTGGAGGATGAGCAATGAGGGGGTAGATCTGAAAATGGCGCAAAAGATGGGAGGTTTGTCTCAGAAGGAGGCAGACATTCAGATGAAGCTTCTATCGATGTTAATCTTGGCACTAAAAAACTGTGATTTTTAGATGGAGCATTATGTGCAGAGCATAGAGAGAGGAGTGATGAGTGCTTAAAGCTTCAGTGAGCCAGCTCACAGTGCGCTGCAACAATATCTCAAAGAATATACGTTAGGGCGAATGAGAGAACAATAATAGAGCGAGTGTTAGGGTAGACATATGCATAGAGGCATTTTATAAAACGTTCTCTGGCAGAAAACTGAAATACTGACTGGCTCTGGAGGAAGAGCACAGTCCCGACAGCTTGCAAGAGAGCACCTAGGTGGAGCAGATATAGCTGACAGGCCAAACAAAGAGTTGACAGAATTTGAAAATTCCCAAGCTCTGATACCATGTTAAACACACGCATGGTGGATGAGAAAGTAAACACACACATAGAAAAGATATGCGTGAGTTGCTTTACTATTAACCATAGATGTGATTTTATAGTACATTAGGTGTGACCCTTGGATTCCACATTCCAAGGTCACTTGGACTCCATTTGTGATTGTTCACCTTCCACACCTACCCATAGAGGATTAGGTGTCCAACGGAATCAAAAGATGGAAAAGTAAGAGTGGGGATAAATGGGTTTATTTTATTGGATGGATATTTATTTTAATATCCACCATGCCCAAAATAGTGGAGAGTTAGGATTTTTTGTGATTTGGATTGAAATTTTCTATTTTTCTAATATTTGGAAACAAATGAATCAATGTATAATGAATCAAAAGATGTAAAATTAAAAGTGGGGATAAATGGGTTTATTCTTCTGGGTTGACATTTATTTTAATGGCTTATGACATAAAAGATGAGGCTCAGCAATAGTTATGATATAACTATTATGCTATTCTAAATATTGGAATATTAGGAATGTAGAAGTTGTTGTACTTTTGGCATTGTTGTTCCATAGTTTAGCCAGCATCTAGGATTGGAATATTGGGGCATAGTAGATGAGATAAAAGATATTATAGTAGTTATTTTGGCCACATTGTCCATGGAACCATATTTCCTTATACTTATATTTACTAACTAAAGATATGAGATAACATATTCTTGTCTTAATTTGTGTGGATAGTGTTTTATTTTTTTATTTAGTTTATTTCATTTATTGCACTAAAAGTAATAAATTACATAATAAAAAATTTGAGAATTACAAGATCTATTACTATGAAATATTTTACTGTAATATACACAATAGTTTATAAATCATAATTTAACCTAAAAAGGGAATTTCATATTCTTATGGACTACCAATACAACACTCAAATAGTGCACCTAAAATAACTTATTGAGAATTTAAATATAAATGGTGTACTAAGAACGATTTTTTAAACAAATTCCTTTTATTCTCTATAAGATATTTTAACTATAGTTTTAAAACCCATAATAGGGTCACTTACCAAACCTAAAACTATTCAAATTGGATAAAACTAGGTCCAATTGACAAGAATTGAAAAAAAAATATATATATAATTAATTTTTAATGCCAAAATATTTTTAAGATTTGAAACCATAATTCAAAATCAATAGAAACAAAACAATAAAAGTTTGATCATTTATACACATATTACCATGTAAGAGTCCATATCTCAAAATGCCACATAGTGCAAATGGTAATGTTCTTTTATTATCAAGTTCAAATGAAGTATCTTGTTAAGTAGAAATTGAGAGATACTTTGAGATCAAATTAGAATGTTTCCCTAGTTAGCCAATTCAAATTTCATTCATTCCTAGGCTCTATCATAGATTTTGTAAGTTGAAATCTCTAAATGAGTTATATTAATTTGATGTATACTATCCAAAATGGAGAGGGGATAAAATTTAATTAACATGAGCTTCTCCAAAATCATTATTTTCCAATATTATATTAATGAAGATTACATTGAAGCTTAAAACTGAAATACATATAATCAATTTCCATTAATACAATCAATTTAGGTTCCTATAGTGATCTCTGTGAGAAACTTAACTTTGTCCTTACCTATATTAGGAGAATTGAACCATGAATTTAATTATATTATCCATACTAATTTATAATGTAATTATGATTTTCCACAACATATTTTGACCACATGAAACTTAAAATTGGAATATATATAATCAATTTCTACTTCTACAATCAATATAAACTCCTATAGTGAACTATGTGAGAGAATCAACTTTGTCATTACCTATATTATGAGAATTGAACCATGAATTTAGATATACTATCCATATTAATTTCTAATGTAACTATGATTTTCCACGACATATTTAGTAGAACATAGCCACCTGTTAAACCAGAACCTAATCAAACTTTGTCAAAGCACTTTCAATTAACATGAATAGGAAAAAATACATAAAAGAATTATTCTTTTATGAAAATGTATTTTTAACATTTCAAATAATGATTGAGAACCATTAGAAAAAAAATAAGAAAAAAATGATCATTTGTATGCCTATTACTATGTGAGTGCACATATCAAAACAACACAAAGTGGAAATGGTAATGTTGAGTCATTATCAAGTTCAAATTGAGCATTGAGAATGTTGTCAACGAGAGCTCTAAAGTACCTTGAAATCAAATAGGAATGTTTCCCTAATTAGTTTGTTGAACATCCCTTCATTTCTAGGCTCTAGAATAGATTTTGTAAGCTTGAATTTCTAAACAAAGGTATTAATTTGGTTTATGTAACCGAGAATGGAGAAGGGATACAATTTAAATACCATGACCTTATTCAAATTCATCATTTTACAATATTATCTTCATGAAGATTACATGAATATTAAAGGTGAAATACATGCAATCAATTTCCACTCTTACAATCAATTTACAGTGCTATAGTGGATTATATCACAAAATCAACTTTGTCCTTATGAATATTTTGACAATTTGAACTATGAAATTAATTATACTATCCATGATAATTTCTAACTTTGCTATTATTTTCCATAACATTTCTTAAGCATATTTTTAAAACCTAGAACAAGACCACCTATCAAAGTCAAATAGGAACCTTAACCTATTCAATCTAGATCAAACCAAATTCAATTAACAAACATTGAAAAAAATTCATATAAAATAATTAAATTTTAATGAAAAAGATTTTTATTTTACATTTCAAACAATGATACAAAACCATTAGAAACAAAATATGAAAAGTTTGATCATCTATATACTTATTAGCTTGTAAGAGTGCACATATCAAAATGACACATAGGGCAAATGGAAGGAGAGATTGAGAAATAATTTGTAATCATATTAGAATGTTTCCCTAATTAGTTCATTGAACATCCATTCATTTCTAAGATCTAGCCTAGAATTTGTAGCCATGAATTTCTAAATAATGGATATTAATCTGGTGTATGCAACCAAAAATGGAGAGGGGATCAAATTTAAATATCATCAACTTCTTAGAAATCACCATTTGAGAGTATTTTCTTCATCAAGATTACATCAAGCTTTAAAATACATACAAGTCACAGCTACAATCAATTTACATTGCTACAATATTATGTCACTAAGTTAACTTTGTCCTTATGTGTATTTTGAGAATTTGAACCATGAATTTAATTATGCCATCCATACTAATTTCTAATGTGGCTATGAAATTAAACTTCCATACAATGTCAAACATCCATGTCCTTAATACTTATATAGGAATATTCTACATAGTAAAGGTATGCATGGTGACAAGGATAGAATACAACATTTAGAGATTTCAAATAGACATTATTACCTATAGATAATAAAATTTGTGGTCATTGACCCTTAGATTCCTTAGGAACCACTTAAAAAAAACAAACCTATTCTCTCAACCCTGGCTACAAGTGAAAGTGTGTTAACCAATCTAGTTTGAAGTACTACAACTAAAAATATACTAACCAATCTAATTTGAAGCAGATTTATAAGAATTGCCAACAAGTCCCCAAATATAATTTATGAACACATCAATCATTAGAGCTTATTGACCTAACTATTTGATAGATTATCTATTTAAACAAACCCACTTTTAAAACTAAGATTTAAAATTACTTTATTACTATAATTATACATTAAAAAACAATTTATTTTCTAAATAATCATTCATAATTTTTAATAAAGTATTTTAACCTAAGATAATGTTTACGGTGGAACTGCATAACAATACATTGATAAACACAAATTAGTGTTGCACATTGCGTTGGATCCTCTTTCATTGGCATTTGCCTTGATAGAGGAAGCTGTTGTCTTTCAACATGAAGTTGTTGAGGATTATATGAAAGTATTGTACCCTGGTGCATATCATTGCTTTGTTACCGAAACTGGAGCATTACACCAAAAATATAGCTTTTCAGGCACCTTGAGAACATGTTCAGAAAAGTCCCAGGGAAGCACCAAAAACAACGTGCCATTGCCAAATTGTGCAACACAAGAGTGATTTTTCGAACTCAGGTACTCAAGAAATTGTTGATACTCAATTTTAACTCTTCCGAAAAAGATAATCAATTTTAACTATTTGTGATTAATGTAACTTTATTTTGAGTAGTTTTTCTACCCGACAAATACTAATATGGGTTCTTCGTGGACTCATTCCTTCCCAAGGGAATATTTAGAGTTTTCTTTTTTTAGTCCCTTGGGTCTCTGGACCGTTTGTGGTGAGACTCGCCCATTAGACTAAACGAGTCCCTGCGGCCACCTAAATGTTTTCACCAAAAGCCTCTTACTTCTCCTTATTTTATATCTCGATATCATTTTAATGAATTATAACAAATGAAATTGTTTTTAGTGCGATTTTTTGGAGTTTCACGTGCCAAAATCAGAGGAAATTTTTTTTTAGTAAAATCTTGATTTATGTTATTTAAACTGGTTTTTTTATTATATATATGGATTCAGCACCGTGAAAAATCTCTAGAGCACTTCGATTGTGCAAAGTTACCATCAAATTTCTCTTTTCAATAAATTCCCACAAGATTTTAGAAAAATTAAACCAAAAAATTCCACCTAAAAAACCTTCAAAAATTCACACTAAAAACTACTCAATAACAAATAAAAAAGCCTAACTACAAAGCTTCACCAAAATTACAAGTCTTTATGCTACTTTGTATTTATTAATAGGACAATAAACTCCAGATATGTACACTAATTTACTCCACAATACATATTTCACTTTGAAGCTTAAATGCATCCTATGTTGATTCTACACACATGTATATCATTCACACACACAAAGTATAATTTACTTATCTGTTTTCTATTCGAAATAGTTCGTACAACAAGAGAAACAGCAGAACCACAAGTCTGGAAACGACGTCCACACTCTCCCCGAGCTCCTCTGCTCCACATAGTTTTCTGTGACAGTTCTTTAGGTTATTTGTTTTGTACCCTCAATACTTATTCAGTCGAGGGGAGAATCTTTGGAACCTTCACTCTTCCTTTCCGGGATTCCACTGGCCTTATATCCCACTCAAGAATCCTAATCGTTTTTTAACGGCTAACTATGTGGAGGTACATAATTTATTGTTCTTGGTCTTTTTCCAGATTTCTTTTAAATTCTCATTCAAGCAAATAAATTATTATTTATTAAATCACAGCATTGTCATCATATGAGTTCCTTCTACATATAGATTAATATACAAAATCATAACGATGAAAACTATGTGTGACAGCAAGAGTAAAAGTAACCATTTATGAGAGCAAGAGTAAAAGTAGAAGAAAGATGGTAATCATAATAATTCATGCATTCCACGGTGTTATATTTGCATTTTTAGAAATTTGGTTAGTGTGGGATTTTTATAGATCCATGTGTAGGGTGGTGTTTAAGCTTAAAAGTAATGTAACCAAAGTATTATTGAGGAGAGAGGCGTCTTTAGTATGATATGTTGTAATGTAATGTTTAACATTTTGACTTACTAAAATTATATAAAAATAAAAATTAAATTAAATTAAAAAATTAAAGTAAAGATAAGATTTTAACTTGGTCAAAATAAAATAAATAAATAAAAATCACAAAATAAAGACAACCTTATAAAAACAAAAATGACTCATGGTATTGAGAAACCATGATATTGACCTATGGTATCCATGTGGAATATAACCTTTTTAAAAAGGGAAATTAAATTTGATTCCTTCATGTAAACATTTTAACTATGTCAAAATAAAATAAATAAATATAAATAACAAAATAAAGATAACAATATAAAAATAAAATAAAAATGATCCATGGTATCCATGTGGAATAAAACCAATTTAAATGAGTTATTAAAAGAGCCTATATCCATTTTAACTCTAGCTGGAATCAAATCTCTTGATATGCAAACCTAATAATAATAATAATGGTTGCACCCATAGAAGTTCTCCATCTCACTAGGAGTATGGTAGTGCAATATAATGTTTAACATTTTGACTAAGTCAAATTACATAAAAATAAAAATAAAAACAAAATTAAATAAAAATATTAATCAAATGTAATGTAAATATTTTAACTCTTTCAAAATAAAATAAAAATTTTAAAAATATATATAAAAATAAAAATAAATTAAAATAAAAATAAGCCTATAACAATAAAATTAAAATAGGCCATGGTAGTGAGAACCCATAATATTGGGTCATGGTATTCATTTGGAATATAGCTTATTTAAAGAGGGAAATTAAATCAACCTAAATACATTTAATCTATTATCGCCCAAGAGAATCATTTTTTTGTAAAACTTTTATTGATCAATTTGCACACCAAGAGGTAGTACCCTCCTCTTGTACATTTAATCTGTTATCGCCCAAGAGAATCATTTTTTTGTAAAGCTTATGTTGATCAATTTGCACACCAAGAGGTAGTACCCTCTTGTGCAAATTGATCAACACAAATTTTACAAAGCTTTGATTTTCTAGGGAAATATAGAGTAGATCACAGGTTTTCCTTCTAGGCATTGTGCATTAATTGGATGTGAAATGTAGAAAAAACAAGTTATTAAAAAAAAAAAAAAATAGCCTCCAAGGAAAGCTCTTTAATAATCCCGCAATACAAATTCTTTATTCAAATGGTGAGACTGGATAATCCTAAAGTTAGTTTCACTTTTATAACTCCATTGTTTCCAAGTGAAGGTCCATGTCCATCTAGCAGTGAATTGCTTCCACAGACAAATCTTCAACTAATCCTGACCATTGCTTCAACTCATACACATGGAAAAATGAAACCTTTAGAAATGTTTCTTTGCATTCATCTCCTGCTACAACTGGCCAGGTGGAGTGTTATGGAGATGTAGAGGAAAGTTGTTGGTAGCAAGGAACAATCACTAAACTTGGAATTCCAATTTGCAATGCACGATGCATTTCTGTTGGCAAAAGAATTGAAGTTGCATTGTAAGTAGGCGAATTGAAGTTGCATTGTAAGTAGGCACTATTTTGTTTCAGTAATTGTATGTGTAAACTACTACATGTGTAAACTTCTAATAGTAACATTTGTCAGTTAGTTTTCTTTGAAAATTAAATTAGATGATGTTTTCTTTGAAAAATTTCACTTTTTTCTGAAATTAGATGATTTTTTCATGTTAGTTTCTTTAGATTGAGTTTGCTTGGGGTAAAATTTTAAAATTTTGATTGAAACCGATGTGTGTTTTTACATCGGTGCAGTCTTGAAGTGATCAATTTCTCTGCGGAAACCCATTTGGATATGCTCAGCAAACATTTTTACTCGTAAGAGACCACGACGCCTATAATCCTCTGGTGCATGGCATTGCATTGCATTACACCAAAAATATAATTTTCGTGGGGCACCTTGAGAACATGTTCAGAAAAGTCGGAGGGAGGCGCCAAAAACAACGTCACACAAGCACGGTTTTCGAACTCAGGTACTCTCTAGAAATTGTTGATAAGGATACGCGTCCTGGTCTCTTTGGGGTACAAAATAACAATGTAAAATTGTTTGCTGAGCATATCCAGATCCGTTTTCGCAGAGCAATTGACTGCACCCATGTAAAAACGCACAAAATCGGCTTCAACCTTTCGGAAAATTTTAAATTTTTCCGCCAAGCAAATTCAATATGAAGAAAGTAAGATGAAAAAAAATCATCTAATTTCAGAAAAAGTGGGGATTTTCGAAGAAAATCAACATAGAAATGCTACCATTCGAAGTTTACACATGATAGTTTACATGTACAAAGACAAATTCAATTACTTAAACAAAATAGTGCCTACTAACAATGCATCCTGCATTGCAAATGGGAATTCCAAGTTTAGTTATTGTTCCTTGCCAGCAACAACTTTCCTCTACACCTCCATAACACTCTACCTGACCAGTTCTAGCAGGAGATGAATGCAAAGAAATATTTCTGAGGGTTTCAGTTCCATCCAAATTTGTCTGTTGAGGATTAGTGGAATCAATGGTCAGGATTAGTTGAGGATTTGTCTGTGGCCCAAACGTTTGAAGAGATCCACTGCTAGATGGACATGGACATTCACGTGGAAGCGATGGAGTCATAAAAGTGGAACTAACTTTGGGATCATCCACAGGCACAGGCACAGTCTCACCATTTGAATAAAGAATTTGTATTGCAGGATTATTAAAAAGCCTTCCGTGGAGGCCATCTTTTGTACAAATCGCTTCTTCTACACTTCTGATCCAACTAGTGCATAATTCCTCGACGGAAAAATTATGAACCACTCTATCTCTCCCCAGAGAATGAACGTGTTGTAAACCTTCTGATGATCAATTTGCACACTGGCAGGGTACCCTATCCATAATATTTTGGCTGCATTCGCTGGAAGCTTTATAAGCACAAAGAAGAAAGCAACGTTGCAATTAGAGATTGTGAAAAGCACCAATAAAATCAAATTGAAATACATATACTGGGAGATTTCATCTTAAAAATTTTGAAAATGAAAAAACAAAATAACTTAAAAGCTGCCCATAACACATCACATGAAATAACTATTCATAATACGTTCAGCAAACACATACCCTTCTAGGACGTGGAAACCTCAAAATCCATACTAATGGAACCGAATAGTTTCCTCTTAATTTTCATTGGATTATTAGTGGACTTGTAACCTATTAGCAAGGAGATCTAGGGTAGAATTTAGGGAATACTCCCAAAGTAACAACCCTAATGCCAAGCCATAGTTGTTAACTTGGTTTTGAACATAGGTAGGTATCAATATTGTTGAAAAAATGCTTTCTAAATACTTTGAGGTGCTTAGCTTGTAATTTCAGCCTAGTAGTATGGGTTATTCATACACTATGCAATAATATAGAGATGCCAAAGATAAAACCTAGTTGTTGCCACTATCACACAAAGAGTATATTCAACAATATTTATAAGGTATTTATGACTTAGTATAGTTGATACTCCTCCTAAACAGTGGGAGACCTACTTGTTGAGCCTTATCACATAGGGTCAAAGATGTCCCCAATTGAAAGAGGGTGAGGAGCTAGTGCCACAATGAGACAATATTTAAAGTAGATAAGTCCATTAAGGTCACATATCCTAGTATTGCTCTAGCCCAAAGCTCTTGTGGGATTTGGTGCCATTGTATGATCCAACACAACTCTAACACTCACCTTAGCAATAACAGCCCTAGGTGGGATTCCCCTACTCTCACGTAGGTCTATTCTATTTGGCTTGCAGAGTATAATAAAAAATGAATAAGTAGATATTAATAGAATGTTTAGAAAAGAACTATTAAAAAAATCCACAAAATGGACCATAAATGCTTTCCTCTACCACTTCAACTATCAGTAATATGGCATATATAATCCTTAAATATTTATTAAGACTTGAAATGACTAAATCCTTAAACATTTATTCAAGTGTCATGCTACCACTGATACTTAGATGTCTATATATTAAATTCAAGCCATAATTAACGGTCCAAAGGTTATTTATTTATTATTGACCTAAAATGAAAAGGGGTGGAAAATAACATCTTCAACTACTGTATTTGAAATTTTCCTTGTGACAAATAACATCTATAAGTATGATACTCTAAATTGTGGTGCCTAAACAATCAGCTTCCTTTAAGGAGGCTAAGCTTAATGGAAATTCAATGAGGAATTTGACAAAATTAGGCTTAAATTTTTGGAAATCTACATTACAGTTGTTAAGCATCTTCATTTTGGGGGTACTAATGGCTTTTTTTATGGTGATGAATCTATTTCCACCATAAACAATGATTTAAACACTCTCACTCTAGCATTTAATGCTCCAAAATTTGTTTCTTTATTATTGACCTACCATCAAGTCAAACACTGGTGACAAACAACATCTAGAAGTAGAAGCATAGTCCTTGGAATTGTAGTTGCTAAACTAATTAGCTTAGGCTAAGTTTACCCCTAAAATAATGGAAATTCAGTCATGTTTTTGACAAAATTAAGTTTAAAATTTTGAAAATCTCTATTATAGTGGTCAAACATCATGATGTTGGGTGTAGCCAAGGTTTTCTATGGTGATGAATCCATTTCCACCAAAAAAAAAAATTAAACACTTGAAGTGTAGTATTTTTTGAAAAATAAATTCATTTCCACCATAAAAAATGATTTAAACACTCCCCTTTTAACATGACGAGATTCCCATAAAAAATGGCAGTTATGGAGACTATTAGAAAATTGCTTCTCTTACAAGCCATTAATTTGTTGACACGATCTTTGACACATTTGACTACTAACATGATTATCTTCATGTACATAGAATTATAATTGTCTTAATGGAAATTGCTAGTCAAACATTTTTTTCACCATATCTACTCTAATTATCCAAACTCAAAGAGATCCAATAAAATTATAGCACATTCACTAGGAAAGTAAATCTATAGAAAATAAGAGATACATGAAACACATGGTATGAAAAGATAACCATTGTTGATAAAACTAGCCTTTAGAGAGGAGAATATAGTGAACTATAATAAATAAGTCAAAGAGATGATTAATTTTAATTTAAATATAAAAATTAAATTTATTTATTTATTTATTTAATAGGAGATAACCATGGAATGTTAGATTTATAAAAAAAAATTATGAAGATTGGAAATAAATATCTTTTATATAATTAAATTGAATAGAATTGGTCAAATTTGAAAATTGGGTTAAATAATTATTACGTTGGATTTTGAGTATGATAAGATTATTATTATTTTGGTAAATTAGGCTAATATATATTAATTAAAAAATAGAAACAGTACATATGCTACAGGCTCGGTTGGGAAGCTGCGCTTAACCAATCGAAGCCTTAGTTGCGTGATTTCATGGCTGCCTTCGTGGAGGAAACCAGCCCAGAAAATACTTGAAGCAAGAAATTACAAAATGCACTGGTGTATCCATAAATTACAAAATATGCGGAAGCATGATTATAACTTGAAATTCCATGGTGATAGCAGGCATGACAAAAAACAAGAAAGAACCGAGCAACTTCGTAGTCCTTAGTCTTCGACTTCATCATTACTATCTGGCTCTTCCTCCACTTGTTGAGATTGCAACAAGATGATGAGCTTAGTGGAAATGAGTCGCCTTCACTAAGTGGGCCCGCAGGGTATTTTTGGTGCAAAGTCTATTTTTAGACATATGGATCATGTTCTATGAGTTGCAGGATGTTATTTTTGGATGGTTGGTCAAGTCGGGAAAAATAGATGGACTTCTATTTTTAGACATACTGGGCGGAATCTATTTTTAGATTGCCAGTCTAAAAATAGATATGTCGAATATTATTAGCTCTTAATAATATTTGGACTCTAAGCATTATCTTATCCTCTTGGAGCACTTCAGTTTGATGCCTAGATGTGGCACATGCAGCTGACAGAAGGAATTACACTATTCCTAGGGTTTAGTGAAGCTATTGCATGGTTGAATTCAGTTAGAACTCATGTGACAGAGTTTGGTGGAGTTGATGAGACAATTAATGGAGTTGTGTTCAGTTTAACTTAGTTGAGCTAGTTGTATCTAGTCTAACTGATTGATACAATTAGTGAGAGTGGTGTGAATTAATTATTAATTAATTCACTAATTATTAACTCATAAATCAACTAAAGAATACATCAGTTAACTACAGTGCATGGACAGTTTCAGTGAAGACCAGTGAAAAGGTAGGTGAAAGAGCAAGTGTGACTATTAGTTATGACTATACTGGTGCATGAGAATTGCACACACATTGATTGAGAAGCCAATGAGGATTTTGCAGTACATACTAGTGGGATTTGAACCTTGATCTGGCAAGTATCCATATTGGATTGCGCAGTAGAGGCTAGCTAACAGGTGGAGTAGATTGGAGCATGTGTTTTGTATGATCTGAGCTTGTGTAGTGTGTAACAATTGGAGATTGTACTGAGAGCTTGTGAGGAGTTTGTACAATGATTGTTACATGATCTTTATCATTATAATATACAGATAGTTGGGGGTTTTCAGCTTTAAGCTTTCCCATAAATACTGTGTTTATATGTGTGATTTTTTATGGTTTTAATGTGCGCATGCGATTGTTTAATTTCCGCAAATTGATGATCAATAGTAGAAGAGGTTATGTATTATGCATGAAGCTCAAATAATTTGTGATCACGATAATCTCGGTGAATGATTTAACAGTTGTTCAAATTTCTACATGCTATCGGAGCGATATTAATCATTGGAGCAATTGCAAAACATTGAAGTGGTTGAGTTTTGTGCTGCTGGAATTCGAATTTGCAGCAGTGTTTTCTTGGTATTGAAGTTGAGATGTCTTTCAACGGATTGCGATTGGAGTATGCCCTTGAGGGCAGCTCGAATTATATTGCATGGAAGGACAGGATGGAGGCGGTGTTAGATGACAATGGGTTGAAGGAGTTCATAGATGCGAAGTCCCAAAGTACTTATAGCATAATCTTTTTGCCGTAATTGAGAGCTTGGCTAAAGAATACAACAAAGTGTCGAAGGATTCTGTTGGAAGGTGTGAAGGATAACATAGTACCCAGCCTTCATGGTAAGGCTTATCCATTCTTGATGTGGAAATCCTTGACATATTTATTCCAAAGCAAGAGCGATCAGAGGAAGTTGGTGCTCAAGGATAAAATCAGAAACATAAAAATGGAGAAAGGCAACAGTATGCCCAAGTACCTCACGAGGTTCATCCAATGCAGGGATGAGCTGGGAAGTGTGGGGGTTACTGTTGATGATGAGAACTTGGTGAGCTTGGCTCTCCTTGGGCTTCCGAAGAGTTGGCATTCCTATCAGGACTCTGTCAATGGTCGGGAGAAATTGCCAGGATGGGAGCGACTTTGGTCGGATCTTGTGCAAGAGGAGATAAGGCGGAGTACCAGGGACGGATCTTCATCAAGGAACTCTGATGAAGAGAATTGTGCTTTGGCTGCCAAAGCAAAGAAGGGGAAGAGCAAGAAAGCTTCTCATTCCGGTGCGAAAGGCAAGAAGCAGGACATGTCCAAGGTGAAGTGCTTTCACTGTCACCAACATGGACATTATGCCACAAATTGTCTGCAGAAGAAGAAAAATAAGCAGGCTGTTGGATCTGCAGCTGGAGAGGCCTTAGCCTGGCAGTTTGAGCTATATTTTTCACTGATCGCATGCTTGGTCTCAAGTATGACGGTATCAGTGTGGTTTCTGGACAGTGGTGCGTCTTTTCACATGACAGGAGATCGAGATTTGTTTACTAATCTGGATGAGAAAGATCTTGGAGTGCACATCGAGATGGGCGATGATGGTAGATACAATGCGACTAGTATCGGTACCATTTCCTTTGAGAGGGAGTCTGGTAAACCCTTTAGATTGAAGGAAGTGATGCATGTTCCAGGATTGAAGAAGAATCTTATCTCTGTGGCGATGTTAGAAGACAAGGGATATGATGTTGTCTTTAGCGAAGGAAAGGCTTTCCTGTGCAGTAAGGCAACTGGTGAGACCCGGAGGATAGGGGTTCGAGTTAAGAACCTTTATCAATTGCAGGTAGATGGATGTGCAGCAATGGCAGGCAAGGCAGAGGGAGTGGTGAGCCGGGATGATGGCAAGTTGTGGCACTGGAGATTGGGCCACCTTCACCATGGAGCTTTGAAGATACTGCAACAGATTTCTACTAGACTTCCTAAAGGTAGTCTTGCACAGTTAGATCAGTGCAAGGGGTGTACCTTGGGAAAATTTGTGAAAGCCACCTTTCACGAGAAGGATAGTCGCGCCACGACGATCCTTGAGAGAATTCACACAAACGTGTGTGGACCTTTCTCAGTAGCTTCGACAGCAAAGCACGGGTATTATGTGATATTTGTTGATGATTTTTCTCGTAAGTGCTGGATCTTCTTCATGCAGAAGAAGAGCGAGACATACTCAAAGTTCTGTGAGTTCAAGGTGCTGGTGGAGAAAGAATCGAGGAAGCAGGTGAAGGCTCTTAGGAGCGAAAATGGTGGTGAATTCATCTCTGGCGAATTCAAGGACTTTTGCAGCGCAGAAGGAATTCGAAGAGAGTTCATAGCACCTCATAACCCACAGCAGAACGGGGTTGCTGAGCGGAAGAACAGAACGATCTTGGGTGTTGCACGGACGATGTTGCATGATCAGGGCCTACCCATTCACTTGTGGGCGGAGGCATGCAATACTGCAGTATATGTGCAGAACCGTTGTCCTCACAGGATACTTGGCATGAGTACACCCGAGGAGGCGTTTTCTGGTAAGAGGCCTGATATTTCCCATTTGAGGATTTTGGTTCACCTGTTTACATTCATGTGACGAAGGATGCCAGGAAGAAGCTGGAGCCGACCGCAGAGGTTGGGATATTTGTGGGGTACACTGATACGCCCCACAACTATCGTGTGTATTTTCCAGACAGTCGCAAGACTGTTGTGCGACGGGATATCAAATTTCAGGAGGAGAAAGCCATGAAGTGTTCGCTTGAGAGGAAGCCACACTTGCATGCAGATGAGGAGCTATTAGTTCCTAAGGATGAGCCTCAGGATGTGGATCAGCCACAAGAGGAGGTTCATGGAGTGGAAGAGACCACTTAGGCAGTGCCAACCATCAGAGGGCAGAAGCGCACTACAGAAGCTGAGTGACTGGCTCAAGATGCAGAGAAGGTTGTAGGAGAACCTATAGCACAGCGTAGATAGAGACAGTCACCTGACCGGTATACTGGATACATGGCTCTTGTGAGCAAGTGTATCGTGACAGAGCCATCCTCTTTCGAGGAAGCTGTGGAGGATCCCGCATGGGTATATGCCATGGTGGAAGAGTATGATTCGATTGTCAGAAACAGTGCATGGGAGATTGTCCCGAGACCGGAAGGGAAATCAGTGGTGGGTTCGAGATGGATCTACAAAGTGAAGCAGGCAGCTGACGGGAGTGTGGAAAAGTACAAGGCAAGATTTGTTGCCCGAGGCTTTTCACAGATAGAGGGGATCGATTATGAGGAGACCTTTGCACCTGTCGCAAGGTATTCTTCCATACGGACGATTCTTGCTCTCTCGGCGCAGATGGGGTGGCACATTCATCAGATGGATGTGAAGACTGTGTTCCTCAACGGAGTGATTGAGGAGGAGGTGTACATAGAGAAGCCCGAAGGTTTCGAGATCTTCAGCAGCGAGTCGCATGTGTGCAGGCTCAAGAGAGTGCTGTATGGGTTGAAACAAGCACCTCGTGCTTGGTACACACGGATAGACAGTTATTTCATCGGACTTGGATTCTCCAAGAGTGAGGCGGATCCGAACCTATACCAGATTGTGGTGGAGGGTAAGTTGTTGATCATTGTACTTTATGTAGATGATTTGATTTTGACAGGTGATGAGCTGTTGATACTCTCATGCAAGGATGATCTTGCAAAAGAGTTTGAGATGAAGGACTTGGGCCTCCTTCATTATTTCATGGGATTGGAAATTTTGCAGCGCAGTGGTGGACTGTTTGTTTCTCAGGGTAAGTATGCCCGGGAGATACTGGAGAAGTTCAACATGCATGGCTGCAAGCCTGTTGATACTCCTCTTCCTGGTGTTTGGAGGAAGGAGGATGCTACTTCAGCGGAGGTAGTGGATGCCACTGTTTATCGACAGTTGGTGGGGTCGCTTATGTATCTGGTCAATACACGACCCGATATATGCTATGCAGTTAACCAGCTTTCACAAGCTATGGTTAAGCCTACCAAGCTCTTCTGGAAGGCAGGCAAGCATGTATTGCGTTATCTCATAGGCACATCGGGATATGGATTGTGGTACAGACAGTCGGATGAGGTGAAGTTGTGTGGCTTCACGGATGCAGATTGGGCAGGGAGCCCAACGGACAGAAAGAGCACATCTGGAGGGATTTTCAGTATCGAGTCGACAGCAGTTTCTTGGTACAGCAGGAAGCAGAGATCCGTGGCACTCAGTTCAGCAGAGGCTGAGTATATGGCAGCGAGTTTGGCTGCATGCGAGGCTATATGGATGAGGAAGATCCTAGTCGGGTTGTTCGGTTCACACTTAGAGCCTACTGTGATTTATTGTGATAATCAGAGTTGCATCAAACTCTCAGTTAATCCAGTATTTCATGATAGATCTAAACACATTGACATCCGATATCATCATATCAGAGATTGTGTGCAGCGGAGAATCATGTTACTTTCATACATTCCTACGGAGGATCGGGATGCTGATATCTTGACGAAGGCGCTCACCAGGAGCAAATTCGAATACCACAGGGGCAGGATAGGGGTTGCAGATAATCCATATCTTGTTGAGAGGGAGTGTTGATATTGCAACAAGATGATGAGCTTAGTGGAAAGGAGTCGCCTTCACTAAGTGGGCCAGCAGGGTATTTTTGGCGCAAAGTCTATTTTTAGACTATGTCTATTTTTAGACATATGGATCATGTTCTATGAGTTGCAGGATGCTATTTGTGGATGGTTGGTCAAGTCGAGAAAAATATATGGACTTCTATTTTTAGACATACTGGGCGGAATCTATTTTTAGATTGCCAGTCTAAAAATAGATATGTTGAATATTATTAGCTCTTAATAATATTTGGACTCTAAACATTATCTTATCCTCTTGGAGCACTTCAGTTTGATGCTTGGATGTGGCACATGTAGCTGAAAAAAGGAATTACGCTATTCCTAGGGTTTAGTGGAGCTATTTCATGGTTGACTTCAGTTAGAACTCATGTGACAGATTTTGGTGGAGTTGATGAGACAGTTAATGGAGTTGTGTTCAGTTTAACTTAGTTGAGCTAGTTGTATCTAGTCTAACTAATTTATACAATTAGTGAGAGTGGTGTGAATTAATTATTAATTAATTCACTAATTATAAACTCATAAATCAACTAAAGAATACATCAGTTAACTGCAGTGCATGGACAGTTTCAGTGGAGACCAGTGAAGAGGTAGGTGAAAGAGCAAGTGTGACTATCAGTTGTGACTATACTGGTGCATGAGATTTGCACACACATTGATTGAGAAGCCAATGAGGATTGCGCAGTACACACAAGTGGGATTTGAACCTTGATCTGGTAATTATCCATATTGGATTGCGCAGTAGAGGTTGGCTAACAGGTGGAGCAGATTGGAGCATGTGTTTTGTATGATCTGAGCTTGTGTAGTGTGTAACAATTGGAGATTGTACTGAGAGCTTGTGAGGATTTTGTACAATGATTGTTACATGATCTCTATCATTATAATATACAGATATTTGGGGGTTTTCAGCTTTAAGCTTTCCCATAAATACTGTGTTTATATGTGTGATTGTTTATGGTTTTAATGTGCGCATGCGATTGTTTAATTTCCGCAAATTGATGATCAATAGTAGAAGAGGTTATGTATTATGCATGAAGCTCAAATAGTGTATGATCAGGATAATCTCGGTGAATGATTTAACAGTTATTCAAATTTCTACACCACTATGGGGTAGGCATAAGCCTGCGCAGCCGCTTCCTCTGTATCAGTGGGTGGACACCTAGGTTTGGGGACCGGTGCGCAGAGGATGGGAGCCACCGGATATTTTGCGTCAGGGACGCACATCCAAGTACCTTCAGAATCCATAGTCCATGCATCTGTATCATCACCCTCGTCCTCCTGAGGCGGAAGGGGTTCGGTCTTGCGAGGTGGGAGGTGCGCCTGATGCGAAATGATGGACTTCTGAGGTCCACATCTGCCTCTTTGTGAAGCCTGCATGGGAGCCTCCTCCTCCTGATCCGATTCGGGGCTATGTCTAGCGTAACTTCCTGAGGAGGAGCCTTCAATAGACTCCAGGCGATTGTCCATCCCATGATGGTAACGACTGAGGAGCGCCCCTCTCTTCCCTCCAGGGATGGTTCTTTGGCACAACCTAGGTGCCATGGCCTACTGAAGCAAAGGTGTAACAGAGATGGAGGGAAGCTCAGTAGGGGGAGAGGATCGAAGCAAGGGAGAAGCAAGTGGACAGGGGGAACGATGAGGGGGAAATAACATCAAGGGACACGGGGTAATGGGTGCTTATAGAATATTGAGACTTATGGGATAGAAGGAGTTGGGATAAGATGCACATGCTGGCTAAATCGCAGCCCAGGAATTTCTGCACAGCGTAGCTCTAGGAGGAGGGTTGTGCAGCGGACTGGAACCACAGGAGGGCAAGAACAGAATCAACAAAAAAGAATGAAGGATCAGGTTGTGTATCTCTTTGTGTTGAGGGGCCTTCCTTTTAGAATTTCTGTGACCCATGCGAAGGGGAAGGTCATGATTGAGCCTCGCACGCAGCTGCATGAAATAACCGTTTTCATGAGCGGGCTCGAGTGAAGAGTTATCACCAATCAGCATATCAATCCAGGTAATCATTTAGGATTATTTCTACAGAGAGGTACCCTGGAGGGGGTGAGGTTGTCCAAGTGTTTCTTCATCATGCATTATCTCATTCATCTTGTGCGGATGGTCACTAGTTTGATGATCCACATCGAGTGAGGATCTGCATTGCAGATGATTCTTCGTCTTCATGGGTGTCGGAGAGGTGATTTGTTGGAAATGTTGTCATTGATGGCAATAGAGGCAGAAAAGACAGAGACAGACAAAGAAGGCAGTAGATGCAGAGATAGGAAAAGAACAACAGTAGAAGACAGCAGGTAAAATTTACAACGAAGGCAGAGGCAGAGGTCTAGCAGTAGAGGTACAGCGAAGGCAGAGGCAGAGGTTGAGCAACAGAGGTACAGCGAAAGCAGAGGCAGAAGCAGCGAAGGCAGAAGCAGCTAAGGCAGAGGCAGAGGTAGTGAATATAGAGGCAGAGTCGTTATCCAAGGCAGAGGCAGAGGCAGAGCCGTTTTATCACAGCAGAGGCAGAGGCAAAGGCAGAGCAATTTCCTATATAAAATTCCGAGAATCATTACCCCAACCAGAGGATATATAAACACTATTCTAGGAATCTTAACCCAAGCGGCAAAGTATATATGTATAATTCTGAGAATCGTGACCCAAGCCAGAGGATATATATATATATATATATATATATATATAGCCGAATCCTATATAATGAAGTTGGTATGTGGATATATATATATATATATATATAAGGTGGATAAATAAAAACCTTATGTAAGTTCTTGCATATAAACCAAAGTTAATACGCAAGTGGGACCCCACATAACATTCCAAGAATCACAACCCAAGCTGGAGGATACATTAGAACTGAAGCGGAAGCATATATATATGCAGCGCGTTACATATATTGTGCTCTATATACAAAGGACCAAAGCATATATATATATATATATATATATATATATATATATATATATATATATATATATATATATATATATATATATATATATATATATATATATATATGTAGCGCGAGATCTAAAGAACCAAAGCTTCTATCAAAAGAAAAGTACCACATGGTGGGACCCTCATCAAATCGCATCAGAAAAAAGTTTGGCAACGGATCATAGGAACAGAAAGTTGCGATTGTGATTGAAGCCCGGACCCGATGAGTTTATAAATCATGATTAATGTGTGGTTGAATTCTAGCCTAATCACATCGGAGAATCGGAACATAGAAATATCGAAACATGAAACTAAAATTTGTGATTGCGATTAATCGCAATAGGAGTAATCGCATCGGAGTAATCGCATCGGCACATTTAAATGAACAATGGTCAATCACATCGGAGTAAAAGCAAGACATCAGAACAACTCAATGGAAGTCGCGATTGCGATTAATCGCAATCAGAAATATTTGCAAGGTGTTTCATCGCATCGGATCGGAGTGATCGCATCGGAGCATAGGAGCATAAGGAATATCGGAACATGCAACTAAAAGTTGCAATTGCGATGAATCGCAATCGGAACGATCACATCGCATCGTAGAAACAAACATTAGATTCAAATGATCGTTGTGGGGCCTGATCCTTCCAAATATTAGAGTTTGTGATTCGATTTATTGTGGATTGGATCGTAATATAAGACCAAAGGCTTATCTAAGGTCTTACAACATTTGATCGCAATATATGAATATAAAGCAGCCAATACATAATGCAATTTATTATAATGGATGGTGGAGACGATTCGACTGACTATATGGTGGGCCTTTTCTAATCGCATCGGCGGAAATCAAAAGACCAAATCACATGGGTATTTTGAATGTTGCAATTGTGATTGAAATACATGAGTGGAGTATAGATGGCATGTGGGGTCCATCCAAAGATAATACTAAGAATAGGTTTGCTCCAAGTAAATTAATCCAAAGCTAAAGAGGAAAGGAAAGTACCGAGGCACATATATATGATACATACATATTTCCAGTATGTGGATAGTAATGCATTGCATCGGAAGACAGAACAAGTTCATCAAGTGGGCCCGTAAGTGCATTCTAAGTATTAAAACGTTTTATTATGTGTATAACGCCAAGAGTTAAATTGTGATGTATGAAAAGGGCAGTTACATAAGCATGGTAGTTACACTGCGACAGTAAACAGGAAATCAATCAGAACCGAAAGGGCCAAACACAGTCACAGAAAAACCAAATAAAGTCACAGAAAAGCCAAACAAAGTCACATAAAAGAAAAGCGAAGTGAACCAAGAGACTGAATGAGTGAGCTGAAGTTTTCATTATATGTGAATGTAAATATTGTAATTAATTTTTTATTTTTTGTGATGCATTGGCAAGTCTCCGGAAGAAAACAAAATCCCACTGTAATATTAAAATAAGCACCTACAGTTACATTTTTCTGAGTGAGCTGAAAAAGAAATGAGAAGGCAGAAGACCAAGAAATATGACCATCCATTTCGAATTCCTAAAGGAAAACAAACAGTCATCAAGAAATCTTTATAAATAATATCATCTTGATATGAATAGAGAGGTTAGAGAGAGTAAGAATAGAGAATGAAAAGTATGGAAGATTGAAGTAGAGAAGATAAGGAAGAAAGGAGCAGAAAGAGATGCTACAGAACAGAGCTGATATCTGAGGTAAATCAACAAACACCTCTTGTGATAAATTGAGGAAGTTGGAGCTTCCCTATCAAGTTGAAGCTTGATAGCTGTCAGTTGTAGCTGACTGAGGTTGGAGCCTCCTGTAGGTTGGTGCCTGCAGAAAATTGAAGGGAGTTGGTGCTTCCTTGCAAGTTGTAACTTGCAGAATTGAGGTTGGAGCCTCCTGTAGGTTGGTGCCTGCAGAAAAACAGTGGTGAGAGGGAGTTGGAGCTTGCCTTTGCATCACAACAATAATAAGATGTGGTTTTCTCCCTTTATGGGTTTCCACTTATATCTGCTGTCTCTATCTGTGTTGCCTGTGTGCTGAGATGATTTATCAAATCTGCTTAATGTTTACTACTCTCATAATAAGTTTAATGTCACATTAATTTAATACTTGCTGCAACATATTAAGACTGTTCATATACTAAGGTTGAATACAAAATTAAGCTGTAAATAAGCTGATAAAAATTTAAAAAGCTCATGTATGTATTGAACTGATTCACCCCCCCCCCCCCCTCTCAGTTCAACTAAGAATTCAACAATTAGTATCAGAGCAAGTTCCTTTGTAGCAGTTTAACAACTGAAAGGAGATTCTAGGTTCTCAGGATGGCTAGTAAAGAAGGATGCTCAACCAATAAAGCCCCTTTCTTTACAGGTGCAAATTATGCCTTCTGGAAAATCAGGATGAGGACATACATAATGTCTCTAGGAATAGAAGTTTGGGGTGTTGTGGAATTAGGATATGCCCCAAAGGCAACTGACTCAGAGAAAGAATCCAAACAAGATTTTGTAGCTAATGCAAAAGCCATGAATGCCATCTTGAATGGATTGTGTGAAGCAGATTTCATCAAAGTAATGCACAAAGACACTACCAAAGAGATGTGGGATACTCTGGAGAACATCCATGAGGGAGACAAGAAAGTAAAGACTGCCAAACTTCAAGTCTATAGAGCCCAGTTTGAGAACTTAAAAATTAATGATGATGAAGACATTCACAGTTTCTTCCTAAAAGTTGCAGAAATTGTTAAGAATATGAAAGCTCTTGGAGAAACCATGCCAAAAAGTATAATTGTGCAAAATATTCTAAGATCTCTTCCATCCAGGTTTAATCCCAAGGTGTCTGCAATAGAAGAAATAGCTGATTGGGAGACCTTGACCATGAACCAGCTACTTGGAAATTTAACAGCATACGAGATGAGGCTCCCACAGAAGAAGCCAAGTACGAGAGAGGCAGCCTTTAAAACAAAAAAGAAGAAAGAAGAAGAGGAAGACATATGCTCTTGCTCGGATGAAGAAGAGGCAAAATTTGTCAAGAAATTGGATAGAGGCTCAGGTAAATACAAAGGTAAACTTCCTTTCAAGTGCTTTAACTATGGAAGAGTTGGACACTATGCTGCTAAGTGTCCTCACAAGAAAGTAAGGAATCAGGCTCAAGAGTCAGAGAGAAATACATCAAATAACTGGCAGAAAGGAAAGAAGTTCAGCAAAAAATCCTTCTATGCTCAACAAGACAGTAGTACATCTGAAGATCCAGATGAACTCTCAAGTGAAGATGGAACCTCTGAATTTTTATTGATGGCTATAGAAGAACTTGAAGGTCTCCTGCTAGAAGATGAAGAAGAAGAAGGTGAAGTCGACCTTGAGGGGGAGCTAAGAAGTGCTCTAGAAGAGATTGATAGACTCAAACTGAAATGCAGAAAACAAAAAGACATTCTCCTCAAGTATGTACGAGAAGAACATAGTTCAGAAGTCCTTAAGCAGCTAAAGATAGAGCTTGAAGAAGCCAAGAAGATAGAGGACATGTTACTTAAGCAAATCAAAGAAAAAACTCAAGAACAAGAAAAGTTGGAAGAAGAAGTAGTATGTCTCAGGAAGAAATTAGAAAATTCTCAAAGGAAAGTGGTTATAAACTCTTCTCAAACAACAAGCTCTAGTAAGTTGAACGAAATTCTTGGTGCTCAAAGATCTCCTATGATAAAAACTGGAATAGGCTATGAAGGAGAATCAAGTAAAAGCAAAGAAAAGGAAAACAGAGAGATTATTTTTGTAAAAGCAAAGAAGAATGATGAAGCAGCTCAAAAAATTCCTACAAAATAAGAAACCTATAATGAGGAAGACAGAGATCAGAAGAAACCACTAGTAGCAAAGAATGTAATAAATACTAAGACCCCTGAGTATGTCAAATTTGGAAACCATCAAAGGAGATTATTTCCTCCTATGAAGAATACCACCTGTTATGTCTGCCACAAGCTGGGACACATTGCTGCATATTGTCATACAAGGAGGAGTAATTCAAACCAGCAAAAGATGCAAACAGTGAAGAGACTGTCTCAAGCAAACAAATGGAGAAAACAACCTTACATCAGGTATGCAAATAATTTCTATGGTTATTGTTTTTATTGTAAGGAATTTGGCCATAAAATTATTGAATGTAGAAAGTATGGACAAATATTGATTTTCAACACCTCAAGGAGGTTTATGAATCAAAGAAATTTTGTTCATACTCACAATTCTGCAAAAACTATGATCAAATGTTGTATATGCAATCAAGTTGGACATATGCCTTCCAAATGTCCTTTGAAAGGATGTGATTCATCATCTCACAAAAGATACCAAACAAAAGGATGCCTCCAGTGGAAAAAGAAGGAGAATAAGTGTGACCTGGCTCTAACTGCTCAAGATCTAAAAAGCCAATGGTATTTGGACAGTGGCTGCTCTAAACACATGACTGGAGACAGAAGCAAGTTTATAACGCTTGATGAAAAGAAATCTGGCAATGTTACCTTTGGCAATGATAAATCAGGAAAAATAAAAGGAAAAGGCTCAGTCAACCTAGACAATGGCAGAGGTAAGGCCCAAGATGTACTATATGTCGATGGGTTGAAAGAAAATTTGCTGAGTGTCAGTCAAATGTGTGATAAAGGCTGCAAAGTTCTTTTCAGAGCACAAGACTGTGAAGTCAGATCAAGCACCACAAGTAAGACTCTGCTCAAAGGTGTTCGAACATAGAGCAATGTTTACATCGTGAAAGAGGAAGATGAGGCATGCCATCTTAGTAAACTTGAAGAGTCATGGTTATGGCATAGGATATTGGGACATCTCAGCTTCGATCATATCATCAGACTGAGCAAGAAGAAAGCGGCCAGAGACATGCCAGAAATAAAAAGGCCTTCTAATACCATATGCAAATCTTGTCAATTGGGTAAACAGACCCGCACATCCTTTAAGGCCAAAGATGAGTTATCAACAAGAAGACCACTCCAGCTTGTGCACATGGATTTGTGTGGACCTGCAAGAACTAAAAAACCAAGTGGAGAATCCTACTTCATGCTGATAATAGATGATTCCTCCATAATGACATGGGTTGCATTTCTCAAGAATAAATCGGAAGCTCTGGACAAATTCAAAATATTCAAAGCATTAGCAGAAAATCAAACAGGATGCAAGCTAAAATGCATTAGATCAGACAGAGGAGGTGAATTCACAGATTATGACTTTGCAGATCTATGCAATGAATATGGCATAAAACAACAATTTACTATTGCAGGGACACCTCAGCAGAATGGAGTAGCAAAGAGACAAAACAGATCTGTTCAACAAATTGCCAGAGCCATGATTCAAGAGAGTAATATTCCTCAAACCTTCTGGGCAGAAGCAGTACACACAGCAATGCATATCCTTAATAAAGCTCACTTAAGGCCCCAGCAGTGACAAGACTCCCTATGAACTATGGCATGGAAAGCTCAATCAAACATTTTAGAATTTTTGGAAGCAAATGTTATATAAATAATAATGATGAAAATATTGGGAAATTTGTTGCAAGAGCAGATGAAGGGATTTTTCTAAGATATGCTTCCAAAAGTAAAGGGTACAGGTGCTACAACAAGACTCTTCAAAAAATAGTAGAAATTATTGATGTGAGATTTGATGAAGAACTTTCAAACAATACAGGAGATACAGACTGTTGCAGTCCATCAGACAACCATGAAGAAGAAAACCAAAATTATGATGAAACAAGAAACTCAACAGAAGATGCAGAGCTGAGCTCGAAAGCCCCCTCAAGATACACTCAGAAGAATCATCCTGAAGATCAGATCATAGGAGACAAGAAAGTAGGGGTCCAAACAAGAAGGCAGCTCACTGAACAGACAGAAGAGGTATACATAGCCATGTTATCACATATAGAGCCAAAGAGATTTGAAGAAGCCAACAAGGACAAGTATTGGGTGAATGCTATGAATGAAGAATTAGACCAAATTGAGAAAAACAATACCTGGGAACTAGTTCCTAGACCCACTGGGAAAAATGTCATAAGCTCAGAATGGGTATTCAAAAGGACAGGTAATCAGAAATAAAGCCAGACTTGTCTGCAAAGGATATTCACAAATTGAAGGACTTGATTTCAATGAAACATTTTCCCCTGTAGCTAGAATGGAAGCCATCAGAATGTTTCTGGCCTTCACATGCTACCAAGACTTCAAGTTATATCAAATGGATGTAAAATCTGCTTTTCTGAATGGAGATCTAGAAGAAGAAGTCTACATGGAACAACCGGAAGGTTTCTCTTTAACAGACAAAGAAGACTATGTGTGCAGACTAAAGAAGGCTCTATATGGACTGAAACAGGCTCCTCGTGCTTGGTACTCAAGACTGGATAAATATTTGCAAAAACAAGGCTTTAAGAGAGGTGGAGTAGATAGCAATCTATACATAAAATCCCATGAAAATGAACTCCTGATTGTTGTAGTATATGTTGATGACATTATGTTTGGAAGAAACAGAGATGAACTAGCAAAAGGGTTTGCTGAGAAGATGAAATCAGATTTTGAGATGTCCATGATTTGAGAACTCAGTTTCTACTTAGGACTTCAAATTCATCAAAAGAACACAGGCACATTCATCTCACAGGAAAAATATTTAAAAGAAATGTTGAAAATTTTCAAAATGGAGGACTGCAAACCTGTGTCAACTCCCATGATCACGAGATGCAAGCTGTGTGATGATGATGGATCTTCTGATATAGATCAAAAACTCTACAGATCCATGATAGGAAGTCTACTGTATCTGACAGCATCAAGACCATACATCATGCTAGCAGTAGGCCTAGTGGCTAGACATCAAGCAGCACCTAAACAAAACCACCTTCTAGCAGTCAAAAGAATATTTAGATATCTACAAGGAACAGCACAATATGGACTTTGGTATCCTAAAGGCAAAAGCTTCACCTTGACAGCATACACAGATGCAAATTGGGCCAGCTGTGTGGATGACAGGAAAAGCACAACTGGAGGTGCTTTCTATTTAGGAGAAAGTCTGGTGGCATGGTTAAGCAAGAAACAAACATCTATTTCTCTATCTATAGCAGAAGCAGAATATATAGCAGCAACAACATGTTGTACACAAGTCATGTGGATGAATAAAACCCTCCAAGACATGAAGGTAAGCATTGATGAACCTATCTCAATCAAATGTGATAATACAAGTGTTATAAGTATATCTAAAAATCCTGTGCTTCACTCAAAAACTAAACATATCCCAATCAAGTATCATTTTCTCCGAGAACAAGTGGCTCAGAAGATAGTAAAACTGGAGTATGTACCAACAAAAGAACAGATAGAAGATATATTTACCAAACCGCTTGCTAGAGAACCATTTGAATATTTGAGAAATAGACTAGGGGTAGTATCTATAGATGCTACTCTAATATGAAGAGAAAGCACAGTTTCAGGGGGAGAACAAAAACAAAAATATCATTCCAAGGGGAGATCAGCCAGCAAGGGAAGCATGAAACAGGTCCTCAGGATCAAAAGGATTATGGCAAGAATACATCCAGCATAAAAGAATCAATAAAAAGACTAAAGGGTCAGTGGTGAACCCAATGTGAATCTAATCCAAAGGTTGGAGCAGCATTGTACAAAGTCAGAAGATCTCGGAGAGAGGAAATGCACGAAATGTTGAAAAATAAAAATAAAAATTCAAACCCCTTGCCATTGATGTCAAAGGGGGAGGAAGAGCAAGCAACAGGAGAAAGGACCCTAACAGGAAAACCAAGGAAGTGTATTGCCATAAATTCCAAAGGGGGAGACTATTGGAAATGTTGTCATTGATGGCAATAGAGGCAGAAAAGATAGAGACAGAAAAAGAAGGCAGCAGATGCAGAGATAGACAAAGAACAGCAGCAGAAGACAGCAGGTAAAATTTATAGCGAAGGCAGAGGCAGAAGTCGAGCAGCAGAGGTACAGCGAAGGCAGAGGTAGAGGTTGAGCAGCAAAGGTACAGTGAAAGCAGAGGCAGAAGCAGCTAAGGCAGAGGCAGAGGCAGTGAATATAGAGGCAGAGCCGTTATCAGAGGCAGAGGCAGAGGCAAAGCCGTTATCACAGTAGAGGCAGAGGCAGAGGCAGAGCAATTTCCTATATAAAATTCCGAGAATCATTACCCCAGCCGGAGGATATATAAACACTATTCCGGGAATCTTAACCCAAGCGGCAAAGTATATATGTATAATTCTGAGAATCGTGACCCAAGCCGGAGGATATATATATATATATAGCCGAATCCTATATAATGAAGTTGGTATGTGGATATATATATAAGGTGGATAACTGAAAACCTTATGTAAGTGCTTGCATATAAACCAAAGTTAATACACAATCGGGACCGCACATAACATTCCGAGAATCACAACCCAAGCTGGAGGATACATTAGAACTGAAGCGGAAGCATATATACATGCAGCGCATTACATATATTGCGCTCTATATACAAAGGACCAAAGCATATATATATATATATATATATATATATATATATATATATATATATATATATGTATGTATGTATGTATGTATGTATGTATGTATGTATGTATGTATGTATGTATGTATGTATGTATGTATGTATGTAGCGCGAGATCTAAAGAACCAAAGGTTCTATCAAAAGAAAAGTACCACATGGTGGGACCCTCATCAAATCGCATCAGAAAAAAGGTTGGCAGTGGATCATAGGAACAGAAAGTTGCAATTGTGATTGAAGCCCAGACCCGATGAGTTTATAAATCATGATTAATGTGTGGTTGAATTCCGACCTAATCGCATCGGAGAATCGAATATAAATCATGATTAATGTGTGGTTGAATTCCGACCTAATCGCATCGGAGAATCGAAACATAGGAATTTCGGAACATTCAACTAAAAGTTGCGATTGCGATTAATCGCAATAGGAGTAATCGCATCGCATCGCATCGGAGTAATCGCATTGGCACATTTAAATGAACAGTGGTCAATCGCATCGGAGTAAAAGCAAGACATCGGAACAACTTAATGGAAGTCGTGATTGCGATTAATCGCAATCGGAAATATTTGCAAGGTGTTTCATCGCATCGGATCGGAGTGATCGCATCGAAGCATTGGAGCATAAGGAAAATCGGAACATGCAACTAAAAGTTGCGATTGCAATGAATCGCAATCGGAATGATCACATCGCATCGGAGAAAAAAGCATTAGATTCAAATGATCGTTGTGGGGCCCAATCCTTTCAAATATTAGAGTTTGTGATTCGATTTATTGTGGATTGGATCGTAATATAAGACCAAAGGCTTATCCAAGGTTTTACAACATTTGATCGCAATATATGAATATAAAGCGGCGAATACATAATGCGATTTATTATAATGGACGGTAGAGATGATTCAACTGACTATATGGTGGGCCTTTTCTAATCGCATCGGCAGAAATCAAAAGACCAAATCACAGGGGTATTGTGAATGTTGCGATTGCGATTGAAATACACGAGTGGAGTATAGCTGGCATGTGGGGTCCATCCAAAGATAAGACTAAGAACAGGTTTGCTCCAAGTAAATTAATCCAAAGCTAAAGAGGAAAGGAAAGCACCGAGGCACATATATATGATACATTAATATTTCCAGTATGTGGATAGTAATGCATCGCATCGGAAGACAGAACAAGTTCAGCAAGTGGGCCCGTAAGGGCATTCTAAGTATTAAAACGTTTTATTATGTGTATAACACCGAGAGTTAAATCATGATGTATGAAAAAGGGCAGTTACATAAGCATGGCAGTTACACTGCAATAGGAAGCAGGAAATCAATCAGAACCGAAAGGGCCAAACACAGTCACAGAAAAACCAAATACAGTCACAGAAAAGCCAAACACAGTCACAGAAAAGACAAGCGCAGTGAACCAAGAGACTGAATGAGTGAACTAAAGTTTTCATTATATGTGAATGTAAATATTGTAATTAATTTTTTATTGTTTGTGATGCATTGGCAAGTCTCCGAAAGAAAACAAAATCCCACTGTAATATTAAAATAAGCACCTACAGTTACATTTTTCTGAGTGAGCTGAAAAAGAAATGAGAAGGCAGAAGACCAAGAAGTATGACTATCCATTTCGAATTCCTAAAGGAAAACAAACAGTCATAAAGAAATCTATATAAATAATATCATCTTGATATGAAAAGAGAGAGAGAGAGAGAGTAAGAATAGAGAATGAAAAGTATAGAAGATTGAGGCAGAGAAGATAAGGAAGAGAGGAGCAAAAAGAGATGCTACAGAACAGAGCTGATATCTGAGGTAAATCAGCAAACACTTCTTGTGATAAATTGAGAAAGTTGGAGCTTCCCTATCAAGTTGAAGCTTGATAGCTGTTAGTTGTAGCTGATTGAGGTTGGAGCCTCCTGTAGGTTGGTGCCTGCAGAAAAATTGAAGGGAGTTGGAGCTTCCTTGCAAGTTGTAGCTTGCAGAATTGATTTTGGAGCCTCTTGTAGGTTGGTGCCTGTAGAAAAACAGTGGTGAGAGGGAGTTGGAGCTTGCCTTTGCATCACAACAATAATAAGATGTGGTTTTCTCCCGTTATGGGTTTCCACTTATATCTGTTGTCTCTATCTGTGTTGCCTGTGTGCTGAGATGATTTATCAAATCTGCTTAATGTTTACTGCTCTCATAATAATTTTAATGTCACATTAATTTAATACTTGCTGCAATATATTAAGACTGTTCATAAACTAAGGTTGAATACAAAAGTAAGCTGTAAATAAGTTGATGAAAATTTAAAAAAGCTCATGTATGTATTGAACTGATTCACCCCCCCCCCCCTCTCAGTTCAACTAAGAATTCAACACGATTGTCATTCGTACTCCTGTTGTCACCCGCACTTGGGGAGTATGATAAGATTATTGAATTCAATTAAAGGAATGTAATTAAATTTTAAATATATGAGTGATTATATAGTTAGAGAATAAATGAAATGGTAAAGAAATGATAAGGGGATTTTTTCATTAAATTTATTAAATTAATTAATTGAAAATTGAAGAAAATTGATTAATAGAAGAGGATTATAATCAAATTAATAATATAGATAATTTAAAGGTGCAAGGTGGAGGAGGGTGGGGGGAAGTAAGCTTAGGGAGAAGGAAAGAGCCTAGGAAATGTTAGAATTTGAATTTGAGGAAAGTCCTTTAGATGATAGAAAGTCTATGGTGGGTTTCCAAGATTGACTTAAATGATACCCATCATCTTTGTTATTAAGTGCTTCCCTAATGAGGAAGGTTGGAGTGGTATGGGGCAGATGCTAATATTTTAGATTTTTCAAAACAAATACTGGGTTTGGTAGAATGGAATTGCTTGTAAAATCTAAAAATATTAGCATCTGTTTTGTTTTGAAAAATCTAAAATATTAGCATATGCCCCATACCACTCCCTCCAACAGGGTCATTAGGGAAGCCCTTGAAATTGAAAAAATACTAATAACTTTAACTGAGATGATGGGTATCATTTATGTCAATAGTGGAAACCCACCATCCACTTTCTATCATCTGAATTCCTTTCCTTCAATTAAAATTCTAACATTTTCTAGGCGTGTTCCTTCTACCTAACCTTATTTCCCCAAGGACCCTCCTCCCCCTTGCACCTTTAAATTCTCTAAATTCTTTCTTTTATTATAATCCTCTTCTATTGGTCAATTATTCTTCAGTTTTTAATTAATTAATTAATCAACTTAATGCAAAAATGCCCTTATCATTTCTTTACCATTTCCCTTGCACCTTTAAATTATCTAAATTCTTTCTTTGATAATAATCTTTCTATTAGTCAATTATTCTTCAATTTTTAATTAATTAATTTAATCAATTTAAGGCAAAAATACCCTTATCATTTCTTTACCATTTCATTTCTTCTCTAACTATATAATGACTCATAAATTTAATATTTAATTATATTCCTTTAATTGAATTCAATAATCTCATCATATTATAAATCCAACGTAATAATTATTTAACCCAATTTTGAAATTTGAGCAATTCAATTCAATTCAATTCAATTATGTTAAAAACATTTATTTCCAATCTTAGTAATTTTATTTTTATAAATCTAGCAATCCGTGGTTATCTATTAATAATAATATATATATATATATATTTAAATTAAAATTAATCATCTCTTTGAATTATTTATTATAGCTCACTATATTATCCTCTCTAACAGCTAGTTTTATTTATTAATTAACTTAATTTTAATTTTTAATTTTTAATTTGATTTCAAATTTAAATAATTCTATTAATTTTGTGACCTAGTTAATTCATCAACCTTCTCTAATTTTCCTTCTAGCGAAAGGCTATTTTTCTCTCTTTTTCTATATAATTTCGTCCAACACTCTTCCTATCACCTATTAAGCTTCTTGCCCATGAAAATGGGTAAAGTGTTCAAGCTAAAAAGTGGGGCTCCACAACATGTACCTAATTGTGGAAACATACACACCTTAACATCTTCTTACTCTAACTAATAAAGGAAATGGTCCTTTTCTAACACTTTTTCTAGTCAATTTTGTACAAAATATGGTAAAGAAATTTAAAAATCATAACTTCAAGCTTTTTTTGAACATTTTTCCAAAATCAAATAAATATTTTTAAAAATCATATATTTTGGTTGTTTAATATGTGAATATGTAGTGCTTGAATCCATTTAGTAATTTAGAATAATAATAAATCACAATCCTACTAAAAGGTTTATTGCCCAATTCCCCCAAAAAGCCACATATCTAAGTTAGATTAGGCCAATAACATATAGAAGTATAAGCATGGTCATTGAAATTGCAGTGGCTAAAAGATGTGCTTGTCTTATACGCCATTAGTTTTTGACACAAATGTTGACACATTTTACCTTTAACATGACTATCCACATTACATAGAATTATATGTAGTTGAATTAGGACTTGCTACTCAAATATTGTTTTCACCATATCTACTCTAATTATACAAATTCAAGAGAATCCACTAAGAAAAATAAGACAATTATTAGGAAAGTGAATCTATAACTTAACAAAAGACACTAAATTCATGATATTGAAAGAAAGTCACCAATATAAAATCAACTTTCAACAACATTATATCCCCTAAATCATTATTATCAATTTAGTCAAAGTATTAATTCTACCTATTTTTAAAGACTCTAAAGATGCACACAACTAGTTTAAATCATGATGTGAAAATATTAAGAACTAATTAAAATAAAATAACTCAAAATAGTCCACAACCCTTGTCCCTTGCAACCATTACCCTAATAGATAAGGTCCAAAAACATTCTCACCATGTTTGTTGAACTACAAGAAAATGGTATAGACTCATATATAACATAACTTAAACTTATATTTCCTCCACTTTCTCCTCATGTTACACTACAAAGTATAACTTAATGATTCATGAAAAACATCTAATATGATCCAACAATACAAGGCTAATCATCAACTAGTATGAACTGAAATGGTTTGAAGAAAAATGCTATAAAAATACAATACATCACCATCTTAACATAAACACAAAAGTAGTGAGGCATGGTCTAACAAAATAAAACATAAACTTCATTAGAAAAAACATTAGCATGGATCAAGGAAGTTATTGTAGAGTGAATCTATACCCATGGTAAACATCAAGTAGTTAATAGATTTATTTTGTTAATTATGATGCTAATATTGGACCTATTACCTAGGAATATATGTTGAAAAAGAGGAAAAAATTTAAGCAAGTTTGGGTTACTTTTTTCAAATCCATGTTGATTCCAAAAGGATTGAATAGATTTTCCTTGAATATATTTTATTACTATCTAAATCTTGAGAGTGTGATATATTTAAGTTAAATTCATATCATACTAACAATGTTATCCTTGCTCGAGGAATACATGTCTCTATATTCCTCATGAATAAGAGCCTTTGATGTAGCACATTATGATATGTTGTGTAATTAATTCATGCTAGAATTTAAAATCAACTAAATTTATATCTATTCTCACTTAATGGATGATATATTTAGGAAAGGGATGACATAATGAACATGTCTAGTTTACTATACCCTCATTACTAAGAATCATGAATAACCAGTATTCATCATGATATTTATTACTATCAAAATATTTTGGGCATGCTATATTTATGTCAAATTCATATTGTACTAACAATATTATCCTTTCTTAACGAATTAATATTTCTATATTCATGATGAATAAGAGTCTTTGAGGTAGCACATTAAGATATGTTATATAATTGATTCATGCTAGAAGTTGAAGGCAACTAAATTTATATGTGTTCTCACTTACTCGATGAGATATCTAGGAAAGGGGTGACATAATGAACATGTCTTGTTTACTATACCCTCATTACTAAGAATAACGATTATTCATGATTATGCCTCTTACGCTGCATTAACGTACGTATTAATCCATTGAATTATCTAATTCATTATTATATCAATATTTATTATTTTATCCTTTTTAGATAATAATTTTATTCTTATTTTTATGATAATTTTAGAAATAAGAATTTTCTCTATTGCAAAATCACTATGAGAGCCTAAAAGGTATTTAATTATCTGTGTAGACAGTTCCATGTAGAAAAATCATATTCTTCCACTTTCAAATAATTTATATTTCACAAATAAATCTCTTATTAACAATAAGGTTTTGACGATTCTTTTTATATAAACCTTTGTGTATCACATATGCCATGATCCATCCTTCTTGTGCACCAATACTACTAGATAATAGAAAGAAATTTAGCTAGGTTGAATTATACCTCACTCGAGCATTTTTGCAACCATACATTTCAACTTCACTATTTTGGGCATATAGGGATATTTGTAAGGTCAAATATTTGGATGAACACTTCCTCGAATCAAGTGAATAACATGATCATGGTCATGAATAGGTGGTATACCTTTGGGAGTCTCAAATAACTTGGAATTATTTTCCATAAGTCTTTGGAGATTTGGAGAAATAGATGATTTTAATGTTTGAACATCTAGTGAACATAATTATGCAATTATGTCTCGTTGTTAATTTTTAAAAATCTTTGTCATGTAATTAGAGATATCGATATTTCTCGTTTTCCCTATGATACATATTAATTAAATTTTATTTCCTTCCAAGAAACAATTCAAGAAAATTTATTGAAAATTAAAAGATATCGTCCCCAAATATTGTAACCATTGAACTCCTAAATAACCATCTATTGGGATGGAAAGAACTGGAATATTAAATACATTTTTCCCGATAGTAAGTTTGATATTATGACACTTCCCTAAGAAATTTATAGTTCCTCCATTTGCAACCATCACTTACACTCTAGTGTAGGATATATAAATTACTTCAATTCCTTGGCTATTCCACAATGAATAAAAATATGGGTACTACCAATATCAATCAACACTATTACCTTTATATTCTTCATATATCCTTATATCTTGAGAGTTTGAGGACTATTAATTGCCACCAATGCATTACAAGATATGGTCATATTCATTTATTCTTTCTCTAGGGTTGGTTCTTGGTGTATATCCTCTTATTTTCATGTTTCTTGTTCCTTTTCTTCACAATCTATGTAAAATAATTTCTTCTGAGAAAACTTATGAGCTTTAGTGTATTTGCTATCACAACTGTAATAAAGCCCTTTTTATATTTTTTCCTCCATTTTGTAGTGTCAACCTTGTAGGTTGTGGGAGGTTAGGAGAAAAAACACTTCCACATTTATCGTTGTGGGTGGTAGACCTCTTTTTTCCATAATTTTTCTTTCAACTTTTCTTGCCACCATGAATGCATTTTCCGATGAATTAGATTCTGAAAAGTGAACCTCATGTTATATGTTATCCTTTATAATCCCTATGAAGACATCAATCATATGATCCTTTGGAATATTATTTACATTGACATTCAATCTTTGGACGTCCTAGACCTACTCTGCCATTGAACCTTTATAATTTATATTTATGAATTGGCTAAACAAGTTATTGCTATTTTGTAATATCCCTATTTTTCAGCTTTTATAAACAGTGAATAAACCTAAAGGTCGGGTGGACTTATGGAAAAATTATGTATGGACATATTAATTTTGTAAATTAATAAATGAATGTGAAAAATTATTATTGTATAAATACAAGGGTAAATTGAGACCAGGAATTCTGATCCAGGGGATGGACTAGAATCCTAAGACTTTCCCAAAATTCTCTAGAAATCCTTAGAGAAACATAAAATAAATAAAAATTAATAGATGGGAGAAAAGGTCTAATAAAAGCCTCAGTAAAGTGGAAAGTTACTGAGAAGGGGTAAGAATAAAACTAGGTTGAGGAAAAGTTAGTTTTAAAAGAAGCTTTTGTAGAAAAAATAAAAGCAAAGCCTAGGCTAAGGGAAACAGCATCACAAAATAGCAGGCCGTCATTATGGAAACAAGCTTATGGAAAGAAAGCTTAAATAAGATATTCCCAGCGTGACAAGGGGGTTGTCTACACTAAGGTAGAATTGATCTATGCTCGGGGGAGAGCTGTGGAATAAGCTCAAGGTTGGGAGGAAAACAATCTTTATATAGTGGTGTGTACATTCTGTGAAAATTTTCTACATATTAGAAATTCAGATTTAGCCTATTGTTATTAGTTTATCATAAATCTGAAACTGAATTCAGAAAATATAGTTTTGTGGTAGGATTTTCGAATGGGATTTATGTAAATTAAACTCATAGAATTTATGTGTATTGTATAGTGTCCTTTTCAGAAATTGAATTGCCATATGTATTTGACAGAGCCTTAACTATCAACAAATTATAGTTAAGTCTCTTGTGTTGTTACATAGACTGGGTAGAATTAAGGGACAAACCAACAGAATCTCTAAACCCTTTCCCAGGGTCTAAATTTGTTGTTTCAGTCCCAGTTAAAAAGATGGAATTAAACTAAAAAGTTACAGTACAAGTATAATAACTACTGATATATTACAATGAGATTCATATAATAATTAGCTCTATGTTGATTTCATTCATTTACCTGAATTAATTCTATGTTGATATCATATATTAAGATACATATCGGAATTTATTTTATGTTGATATAAATCTCAAATATAAATATACAATGGAAGTGAATATATGTTGTAAAGTAGAAATTGTAGAAAAATACTAATCATGCAAAACTAAGCCATACATGTGATGACATAATATAGATAATCATAATATCTATACTATCTAACTTCCATATACATAAAGTTTCATTCAAAATCCTCCATAGGAATTGAGGATGAAATTGTTCACAATTAATTATAATTGAATTGTACATGAGGATGTTAAAAATACATCAGAGTCATAATCCTAATACTATGTACAATTAATAAAATTAATATATGCAGAGTAGAACAGATGGTGAAAGTGTATCCATCGTTCTAATGATCGGCCTGAAACATTATGATATTGATTGTCAAACATTCTCACTATTGATTGCAAGGAATATCATAATTATAGAAGACAACATATCAAACTTGAAATAAAAAATGCGGTGATAGTTATAATTTCAATTGTAAAATTTGAATTAAAAATTGAGGAGTATGTACAGTGATAGGGGATACTTGTAAATATCTCTTCGATTTTGAAGATTTCCTCCTTGCACCTATAGAAAAAGGGACAAAGTAAAGCTGGAATAATAAGCTTAATAAATGACTTTATTATACAAAATTGAAGTTGAATGTACAACAACCCTGGAAGAAGGAGAGGTACAGGTTTGTAGAAGCAATGAACTAATTTCGAATACAGTATATTCAACTGAGGAAAGAAAAAAACAAAGTGTTATTTTCAGACAAGTCAAAGTAAATCATTGGATAAGATGTATAATTAATTGCAGAAGGAGAATAACCATAATGAGAAGTAAGAGTAAGACTTCAAACCTGTGTTTGAATAAATTGACGAATGTTTTGTATATTTTTCAGATTGGAATAATATTATGCAAATGAAATGTTACGCCAACTACCACCTGAATAGTGGTACAAAATTTGTATTTAATAATTAGTATAATTGTGAATAAAAACAATTAATTGGAAAATAAGTCACACAGTATATTATTCGCAAAATTGATTTACTAGAGATACAAAAATCTATTGAACTCTGGAAAAAAGGAAACTCACAATGTATGGCTATATGGATATGGCTAGGCATTTTTACCTAAATTCATTAACGAGAGAGAACGAATTAAATTTATATGGATTGACTATTAGAGAAGGGCATGGAAAAAATCGAATTTTAAATTGAAACAAAGCATTTCTTTAAAATTTAATAGAAAAACTCATATTGTGGTTATATTCAAAAAATTTGTAGGTACTGAACATCTATAGATGAATACACTCCATTCTCTGCTACTCATATACAAAGTGGAAACATATCAGTTATAACCAATAAAACAATATAAATTCAATTAATTCCTTTCTATGAAATAATCAAGAGAAAACTTATAAATTTGACAATGTATTGGAATGTTCGCACAAAGAGGAACAACGAAATTATATTCCATTACAAATATTGATATTTGAATTGTGGGTGTGGAAACAATTACCTAATTCTGTAATATTGGTATACCATAAATTTGGTGTATAAAAGAATTAAAAAGGAAGAAATAAACCTTGTTATTGACTGTAAATCAATACGAAAACTATAGTAATAAAGGAATAAAATGATAAATTTTATAACAGGAAATGATTTTACCTTCGAAATCCATAGAGTAACAGTCAAAGGGTTTCAAAACGCTATAAATGCAAGTGGCAAAGAGATTCTAAATTGACTCAAGTGGAAATTTCCTTAGTCGCAATGAGAAAATGGGAAAATGACATTCGGTCCTGATTGAAATAAACTCATCCTGCCAACTTGAAAATTTCCAGAATTCGTCTACTAGAGAAGCCTATTTCCTCTGAAAAAAAGAAAAAAAATGAAATGTGAATGCGTATTGTGGGGAGTAGTCCAAGAACCTTAGGGTTTGAGGGACGAAATTCCCACCATTTGATTACAATTGATCTCCGGTGTACAGGTGGCCACAAAGAGTAACCACGATCACGTGACGCCATGTGATGGAGTACTCCAATTTAAATGTTAATACAAAGGATAAGGTAAGGCTATAAATTTAAATAATTAATGCGAAATGGGTGCAATTCCTGTGTGTGGAATACCATCAGAATTGGAATAAATTCGCCTCAAATAAATTAAATTTATACGAACACAAATCTAAAAGTGCAATAAATTGGTGGAATCGTATGATACGATGGTAACATAATTCAATTCATGCATTGGTTATCGTAAAGATTTAAATCATAGGTCATAAAGATGAATAAGAGACTCAATGAACGTATATTTGCACATTATTCGTTTCATATGTTTACTATAATGGTAAGTTATAGTTCTAATAATTAATATAAATAACTTTATGAAAAGTGACATGTAATGATACCCTAGGTATAATAAAAGGGTATATAATTAAAATAGTAAAGTAAATTTAATTGTAAGGTTGAGTTGAAAAAGAATAACATACATGGTGAGGACATGTATATTGACATAAGGGGTGTGGTGAAATTAAGGGTAATATAAATATAATTCTAAAGAGTAATTAATAGGAATTAAGTTAGATAAAATAGACAAAGTAACTAATTCCTAAGAGGTTAAAAAAAAACAAAGGCAGACATTATGATGACTGTCATTACTAAGGTAGTAAAGGACTAATTATGTCGAAATAGGACAAACATCATGACCAGAAATAACATTAAAAGAAAAAGAAAATTTTTTGGTGAGTGGGAGTTGTTACATATTTGTATCATCATAATGTGATACCAATTCCTCCATAAAAATACCCCAAGTGACAATTGATTTACGAGAAAAAATCCATCGATGCCACACAAATTGATTGGGTTTTAGATATAAATATGCAATGGGTACCTTTTGTGTGTGCAGTACATCATGTAGATCAAATAATTCCTTCATCTGTAGTATCCATGTTATGAAATCCTTACCATCAAGCGTCCTCGTATCGATATTTGGAATGTGGTGGGTCTTGAACCCAAATTTAGAGTCTTTAAAATCATGAACACATTTTTGTTTCTCATCATGATTTTCATGGACTACCTTATCACCATTAGGATGAATTTCTCGTAGCAGCTTTGTTAAATCTTCCTTCAAGGCTTCCATTTCTACTTTCAAACCATCCTTCAAACCTTCCATGTTTTTTTTTAAACCTTCCATGTTCCATTTTATTTTTTCTTCTAAACCATCCATCTTAGCATTCATCATTCCCAATTCATTTTTGGTTTCTCTTTGTGAGAGCGAAAATTGTTTTGTATATTTGTCAATTTGGAATAATATTCTACAAATGAATTGTTACGCCAACTACCACCCGAAAAGTGGTACAAGAATTTTTATTTAACAATCAGTATAATTGTGAATAAAAATAATTAATTGGAAAATAAGTCACACAATATATTATTCACAAAATTGATTTACTAGAGATACAAAAATCTATTGAACCCTGGAAAAAAGGAAAATCATAATGTATGGCTATATCGATATGGCTAGCCAGTTTTACCTAAATTCATTAACAAGAGAGAATGAATTAAATTTATATGGATTTATGATTAGAGAAGGGCATGGAAAATAAATCAAATTTAAAATTGAAACACAGCATTTCTTTAAAATTTAATAGACAAACTCATATTGTGGCTATATTCAAAAAAATTGTAGGTACTGAACATCTATAGAGGAATACACTCCATTCTCTGCTACTCATATACAAAGAGGCAACATATCAGTTATAACCAATAAAATAATAGAAATTCAAATTAATGCCTTTCTGTGAAATAGTCAAGAGAAAAAATACAAATTCGACAATGTATTGTAATGTTCACACACAGAGGAACAACGAAATTATATTCCATTACAAATACTGATATCTGAATTGTGGGTGTGGAAAAAATTACCCAATTCTGAAATATCAGTAAACCATAAATTTGGTGCATAAAATAATTGAAAGTGCATTAACACACACACACACACACACACACATATATATAAACCCTCTGCAACAAAATCGTTGAAAAGCAGGCATACAGTATGAAAAATTATATTGCCTGCATGCAGTAAAATTTCCATGTGTTTAAAGAATAAAAAATGAAGTCATTATATGTTAATAGACCACAAAATTTGAAACGAACGAATGTGAAATTATAACCAGGGTTTGAACAGTTCATATCCAAAAAGCTAAATTCATATGGAATGCAATTAGGGAAAAACATTGAACTATAACGAGAATAATTACAGGTTAATCCTCATAAATTGAAACATGAACTTCTGAATTTAAAATTACAAAGCCCCAATTAAATACGTAATAGGGGTTCCTAAAATTATGGATGGGGGACGCTAAAAAATTAGGGAATCCGGTTCAGAAAAATATCAATTAGGGAATTTGTGGTAACGCGAACGAAAGAGAAAAAAAACCCAGAATTTATTCCTAATTTTTAATGGGAACAAATCACAATGTTCAATGTCAGAGTTGAACCCTTCGTATTCAAGAGCATTCTAATAAAAAAAATTAGGAGAAGTAAACTATGAAACAGTGTGTTGGTATAAACACTTACCTCCTCGTAGAAGTCTTCATACGCTGGTTGAGGGAGACCAGACGTACAAACCCGAAGTAGAATCAGGGTTCTGCAATATTAAATTCAATAAATAACTCATTATAAAAATAAACCTTGTTATTGGCAGTGAATCGATACGAAAACTATAGGAATAAAAGAATAAAATGAGAAATTTTATAACAGGAAATGAGTTTATCTTTGAAATCCATAGAGTAATGGTCGAAGGGTTTCAAAACACTATAAATTCGAGTTGCAGAGAGATTCTAAATTGACTCAAGTGGAAATCACCATAGTCGCAATGAGAAAATGGGAAAATGACATTCCGCCTTGATCGAAATAAACTCATCCTGTCAGATTGAAAAATTCCAAAAATCATCTACTCGGGAATCCTATTTCCTCCGATAGAAAGAAAAAAAATGATATTTGAATGCGTATTGTGGGTAGTAGTCCAAGAACCTTAGGGTTTGAGGGACTAAATCCCCACCGTTTGATTACAATTGATCTCCAGCGTACATATGGCCACGAAGAGTAACCACGATCACATGAAGATTTGTGATGGAGTACTCTTATTTAAATGTTATGACAGAGGATAAGGTAAGTCTATAAAGTCAATAATTAATGTGAAATGGGTGCAATCCCTATGGGTGGAATACCATCGAAATTGGAATAAATTCGCCTCAAATACATTAAGGTTATACAAACACAAATCTAAAAGTGAAATAAATTGGTGGAATCGTATGATATGATGGTAACGTAAATCAAGTCATGCATTGGTTATCGTAAAGATTTAAATCATAGGTCACAAGGTTGAATAAGAGACTCCTTAATGAACTTATAGTTGCACATTATTCGTTTCATATGTTTAATAAAATGGTAAGTTATAGTTCTAATAATTAATATAAGAACTTTATGAAAAGCGACATGTGATGATACTCTAGGTATAATAAAAGGGTATATGAATAAAATAGTAAAGTAAATTTAATTGTAAGGTTGAGTTAAAAAAGGATAGCATACATGATGAGTACATGTATATTGACATAAGGGATGTCGTGCAATTAAAGGTAATATAAATATAATTCTAAATAGAAATTAATATGAATTAAGTTAGATAAAATAGACAAAGTAACTAATTCCTAAGAGGTGAAAAAAAAAAAACAAAGACAGACATTATGATGATTGTCATTACTAAGGTAGTAAAGGAATAATTATGTCGAAATAGGATAAACATCGTGACTAGAAATAACATTAAAAGAAAAAAAAATTGGTGAGTGGGAGTTGTTATAAGTGGTATCAGAGCCCATGTTAAAAACTATGGGCTTATGGGTCCCAACACAGGGAAAAAAATTTTGCTGTCAAAATTATTTTAAATTGTTATGTGTAAATACTTTTTTATTTCTGTGTATCAGATTGAAGTGCAGAAAAAGTTACAGCTATTTTCATGAATCATAGAGAAGAGTTGTACATAGAACTAGGGGGGTGGGGAGGCTCCACCAAATCCAAATTCTTAAATTCTAGAAATCATAAGGAATCTGCAGCAAGAAATGGTTCAACTATGGACTAGCAATGAACGGTTGTTACAGGCCAACAATGTGCAAGAGAGATTGATAAGGGAATTAACCTCGAGGTGTAGCCATCATAGTGAAGACCAAGAAAGAAAGAGAAAAGAAACATAACCCAATTCAGAGAGGTCTGAGAATGGGGAAGAATCTGGTTCAAAGTCAAAAAATAAAAATGAGTTGCAAGGGAAATTCCATAAAATTAATCCTCCAACCTTTGATGGGGAGAAGGAAGAGGATGCGGAAGCTTGGCTCCTGAACATGGTCAAATACTTCCAGGTATATGAATATGGAAGTGATATGAAAGAAATATTGGAATTTTATGAAATACAAGTTAAAGTTACTCCTTAATGAGAAGAGACAAAAATTATACACTTGCTTGATGAAAAAACTATTTCATGGGAATAATTTCAGGATAAATTCAAATCTAGATACCTTAATGAGAGGTATTGTGATGACAGAGTGAAGGAATTTCATGAGCTAAGACTTGGACAGCTCACTATTGATGAATTTGTGACTAAATTCACAAATTTACTTTGTTATGTGACTTACATAAGGGAAGAAAAAGCCAAGGTACAGTGATTTCTGAACTACCCACCTACTATCTACAAAGAAAGAATTGAATTTGATAATCATAAAATGATGGATGAATCTATTTGGAAAGCAAGACTGTGTTACCAAAATTTTAAAGGAAGAAATGATCAGCTGAAAAACTGACAAAATAAAGAGAAAGGGAAGGTGGAACCAAGCACAAAAAGATCAAAACTAGCCTATTTGAAGAATTTTGGAAAAAACCACCAACGGAAGAATTTTAATAAGAGTGGGGAAAACCAGACAGCACATTTCCATACTGGTTCCAAGCTATTGGAAATAAACATCAAAAGAGAAGGATTATTAAAAGTCAAAGAACCATTGAAATGTTGGGGGTGTGGAGAGCCTCATATGTTATGGGACTTCCCACACAACACTCATACAATCTAGAATATCCAAGTAGTACGAGAAGAAACTACAGTAAATGATATTTCCTGAAATATTCTCCAGATCAATGCAACATTAGAAGATAGACAGGTTGAACATCAATCAACCATGATTGAAACTGAAGGTATGATCTCTGACCAACCTGTATCTGTTTTAATTGATCCATAAGAAAATTTAAGAATATCAGCCCCCAAATAGTGGAAAAATGTAAATTAAAAAAAAAAAAAAAAATCAGCACACTTGGCTGGTGCAGTTAGCTACAGGAACAAAGAGGAAAGTTACTCATAAACTCCCCAAAACTGTTGTAAACTTAAATGGATATATTACAGAGATCCAATTAAATATCCTTCCTTTAGGATATTATGATCTTCTAGTTGGAATGGATTGGCTGGAACAATAGAAAGAAATAGTGAATTGCTTAGAAAAAATAGTGACTTGCACTGATGTTGTAGGAAAATTTGTAGTAGTTAAAGGAAAACCAAAACCAGTGTCTGTTAGACAGATTTCTGAATTACAATTAAAACAGATAGCATGAAAAGGTTTTCAAGTATATGATGTCCAGGTTGAGGATTTGGGACAGCAAACATAAAATGAGTCTGTAGAAGACTTACACGTAATCAGGGAATTCAAGGATGTATTCCCAGAAGAAATCCCTCATCTGCCCCCTCGAAGAGACATTTACTTTTCTATTGAACTAGTACTAGGAGCTACCACAGGGTACCATATAGAATGAGTACTCCTTAACTGCTAGAGTTGAAACTTCAATTACAAGAATTATTAGGCAAAGGGTAAATTAGAGAAAGTGTGTCTCCGTGGGGAGCAACAATGTTGTTTGTCAAAAAGAAATATGACACCTTCCGGATGTCTATAGATTACAGACAGTTAGACAAGTTAACCATAAAGAACCAGTATCCTCTTCCAAGAATAGATGATTTATTCAATCAAGTAAGAAGAGACACCATATTCTCAAAAATTGACTTAAGAACTAGCTATCATCAACTCTGAATTAAAGATGAAGACTTTAATAAGACAACCTTCATAACTAGATATGGATATTATGAGTTTGTAGTTTTACGCTCTGGACTCACAAACGCCCCTGTTACGTTCATGTGCTTGATGAACAGTGTTCTACATAAATATCTGGACAAGTTTGTATTAGTGTTCATAGATGATATTTTGGTATACTCCAAAAATGAAGAATAACACCAAGAACATCTTATAATAGTGTTGCAAACCCTTAGAGAACATCAACTGTATGCAAAACTCAGCAAATGTGAGATTTATAAAACTGAGATTCAATATCTGGGACATGTCATTTCTAAAGATGGATTGGCGATAAAACCGAAAAAGGTACAAGCAATATTGAATTGTCTTGTACCCACTGTTGTACCAACAATACGATCATTCATGGGTATTTCCGGATACTACCGCAGATTTGTTGAAGGATTTTTTGCATTAGCCTACCCCATCACATCATTGCAGAAAAAAGGAATGAATTTTGAGTGGTCAGCTAAGTGCCAACATAGTTTTGAACAATTGAAACAGAAATTAACTACTGCACTTATACTGGAAATTGTTGATCCAACTAAGGAGTTTGTAGTGTGTACTGATGCTTGTATGGAAGGGTTGGAAGGAGTATTGCTACAAGGAAATGCAGTAAGTATGAGTCACAAAAATTGAAAAAACATGAATAGAAGCATGCAATATATGACTTAGAACTGGTATTTGTTATACATGCACTAAAAATGTGGAGACATTATCTCTTGGTAAAGAAATTCATATTAATGACAGATCACATAAGTTTAAAACATTTCTTTACCCAACCAAATTTAAATGTCAGACAAGCAAGGTGGTTAGATTTCCTCAGTGAGTTTGATATGGAAATCAAACACAAAAATAAAACAAAATCGAATTGTTGATGCTTTAAGTAGGCATTCTCATCAAATTTTGACATATATAGGGAGCAGTGTTAGATTTGATGTGGAAGAAAAAATTCGAGTATTGTTTCAAGATCCTCAATATGTAAAATTACAGGAAAAATTAGAGCAAGCTAAAATTGTAAGATATATTATAAATCAGCAATGACTGATTAGATACAAACAAAGATTTTATATTCCTAATGTAGTGACTTCGAAGAAGAAAATTTTATATGAATACCCTAAGAGGCCTTATGCAGGTCATCTAGGTTATTAAAATATGATAACAACATTGAGGAAAAACATGTTTTGTCCGGGAATGAAGAAGGAGGTAGTTGATTACTTGGCAAGGTGTTTGGAGTGTCAACAAGTTAAAGTAAAACACTAGCATCATGCGGGTCTACTGATCAATCCTCTTCCTATTCCGGAATGGAAGTGGGAAGTGGTGTCAATAGACTTTATTACAGGACTTCCACGTACCAAGTACCAACATGACTCATTTATGGTGGTAGTGGACACTCTAACCAAAGCAGCACACTCGTTGCCTATGCAATCCACTTTTGGCACAGCACAAGTGGAAAATGTATTTATGAAAAAAATATTTAAGCTCCATGGAATTCCCAAAATGATTATCTCTGAAAGAGATGCAAAATTTACATCTACCTTTTGGAAAACTATGTTTGGAGGAATGGGTACAAAGTTGAATTTCAATACATCTTAACATCCTCAAACAGATGGATAGATTGAGAGAACAAATCAAATATTGGAAGACATGCTACGCATGTATGTGATGGACAGACCCACTAAGTGGGAAGATTTTCTACATTTGGAAGAATTCTCTTATAATAAAAGTTATTAAGCTTCTCTTAAAATGAATCCATTTGAAGCTATGTATGGCAGAAAATGCCACACTCCACTCAACTGGAATCAACCAGAGGACAAATTGGTCCTTGGACTAGAAGCACTACATGAAATGGAGCAGACTGTAAAAAGAATTCAACAGAATATTAAATTATCTTAAGATCGTCAGAAGAGTTATGCAGATAAGAAAAGAATTCACGAGGAATTCAAAGTTAGAGATCATGTTTATCTAAGGATTAAACCTCGCAAAAGTACATTTCATGTTGGTATTTATGCTAAGTTAGCACCTCGATACAGCAGACCCTTTGAGGTTTTAGAGAGAGTGGGGCCAATAGCTTACAAATTGGCTCTACCTAGTTATATTAAAGTTCATAATGTTTTTCATGTTTCATTTTTAAATAAATATGTACATGACCTTACTCATGTGATTGACTAGACTGTGATACAGGAGGAAAAAGAAGGGGACTTCCTTCTAGAACCACTTCGTATATTGGAGCGGGAATAAATCGTGCTTCAGAATAGAACAATAGCTTGGGTGAATGTGCAGTGGAATCACTTTGCTCCTAAGGAAGCTACTTGAGAGCGAGAATATGTGATGAAAGAAAAATATCCATCATTGTTTATTAAATAAACAGAAATATCTGCAACATTGAGGATGGTGTTTTTTTTTTAGAGGGGGGACTATGTAATATCCCAATTTTTTAGCTTTTATAAACATTGAATAAACCTAAAATTCGGGTGAACCTAAGGAAAAATTATGTATGGACATATTAATTTTGGAAATTAATAAATGATTGTGATAAATACAAGAGTAAATTGAGACCAGGAATTCTAATCCATGGGGATGGACTAGAATCCTAAGACTTTCCCAAAATTCTCCAGAAATCCTTGGAGAAAAATAAAATAAATAAAAATTATTTGATGGGAGAAAAATATCTAATGAAAGCCTCAGTAAAATGGAAAGTTACTAAGAAGGGGTAAGAATAAAAATAGGCTGAGGAAAATCTAGTTTTAAAAGAATATTTTAAAACTAGCGGGACATTGTTATGAAAACAGTTGAGGGAAATCAAGCTTAAATAAGCTATTCCTAGTGCGACAAAGGGGTTGTCTACACTAAGGAAGAATTGGTCTCTGATCAGGGGAGAGTTGTGGAATAAGCTCAAGGTTGGGACGAAAACATCCTTTATACAGTGTTATGTACATTCTGTGGAAATTTTCTACATATTAGAAATTCAGATTTAGCCTATTGTTATTAATTTATCATAAATCTGAAACTGAATTCATAAATTTAGTTTTGTGGTAGGATTTTCGAATGGGATTTATGTAAATTAAACTCATAGAATTTATGTGTATTGTATAGTATCCTTTTCAGAAATTGAGTTTCCATATGTATTTGACAAATTCTTAACTATGAATAAAATATAGTTAAGTCTCTTGTGTTGTTACATAGACTCAGTAGAATTAAGAGACAAACAAATAAAATCTCTAAACCCTTTCGCAGGGTTTAAATCTGTTGTTTCAATCCAAGTTAAAAAGATGGAATTAAACTGAAAAGTTACAGTACAATTATAATAACTACTGATATATTACAGTGAGATTCATATCAGAACTATCTCTATGCTGATTTCATTCATTTATTAGAATTAATTCTATGCTGATATCATATATTAAGATACATATCTGAATTTATTTTATGCTGGTATAAATCTTAGATATAAATATACAATAGAAATGAATATATGTTGTAAAGTAGAAATTATAGAAAACTACTAATCATGCAAAAATAATCCATACATGTGATGACATAATCTAGACAATCATAAGATCTGTATTATCTAACTTCCATATACATAAAGGTCTATTCAAAATCCTCCAGAGGAATTGAGGATGAAACTGTTCACAATTAATTATAATTGAACTATATAGGAGGATGTTAAAACTACATCAGAGTCATAATCCTAATACTATGTACAAATAATAACAATAAGATATGGAGAGTATAACATATGGTGAAAGTGTCTCCATTGTTCTGATGACTGATCTGAAACATTAGGATATTGACTGTCAGACATTATGACTATTGATCGCAAGGAATATCATAATTATAGAAGATAGCATATCAAACTTGAAACAAACAAAGCGGTGATAGTTAGAATTTCAATTGTGAAATTTGAATTAAAAATTGAGGAGTATTTACAATGATAGGGGATACCTGTGAATATCTCTTTGATTTCGAAGATTTCCTCCTTGCACCTACAGAAAAAGGGACTCTAATTAAATCTGGAATAATAAACTTAATAAATGAATTTATTATACAAAATTGAATTTGAATGTACAACAAACCTGGAAGAAGGAGAGGTACAGGTTTGTAGAAGCAATGAACTAATTTTGAATACAGTACATTCAGCTGAGAAAATAAAAAAATAAAGTGTTACTTTCAGACAAGTCAAAGTAAATCATTGGATAAGATGTATAATTAATTGCAGAAGGAGAACAACCATAATGAGAAGTAAGAGTAAGACTTCAAACCTGTGTTTGAATAAATTGACGAATGTTCTATATATTTGTCAAATTGGAATAATATTCTGAAAATGAAATGTTACACCAACTACCACCTGAACAGTGGTACAAAAACTGTATTTAAAAATCAGTATAATTGCGAATAAAAATAATTAATTGGAAAATAAGCCACACAATATATTATTTGCAAGATTGATTCACTAGAGATACAAAAATCTATTGAACTCTGGAAAAAATTAAAATCATAACATATGGCTATATAGATATGGCTAGCCATTTTTACCTAAATTCATTAACGAGAGAGAATGAATTAAATTTATATGGATTGACAATTAAAGAAGGGCATGGAAAATAAAACGAATTTTAAATTGAAACACAGAATTTCGTTAAAATTTAATAGACAAATTCATATTGTGGCTATATTCAAAAAATATGTAGGCACTGAACATCTATAGAGGAATACGCTACCATTCTCTACTACTCATATAAAAACAGGAAACATATCAGTTATAACTAATAAAATAATAGAAATTCGTATTAATGTTTTTTTGTGAAATAATCAAGAGAAAAATTATAAATTCGACAATGTACTGGAATGTTCGCACACAGAGGAACAACGAAATTATATTCCATTACAAATACTAATATCTGAATTGTGGGTGTGGAAACAATTACCCAATTCTGGAATATCAGTATACCATAAATTTGGTGTGTAAAAGAATTAAAAAGGAACAACATTGAAAATTCATTAACACAGATATATATATAAACCTCTACAACGGAATCGTGGAAAAGTAGGCATACAGTATGAAAAATTGTATTGTCTACATGCGGTAAAATTTCCATGCATCTAAAGAATAAAAAACAAAGTCATTATATGTTAATAGACCACAAAATTTGAAATGGACGAGTGAAATTACAACCACAGTTTGAACATTTCATATCCAGAAAGCTAAATTTGTATGGAATGAAATTAGGGAGAAAATCTGAACTATAACAAGAATAATTATAGGTTAATCCTCATAAATCGAAATACGAACTTCGAATTTAAAATGACAAAGCCCCAATTAAATACGCAACAGGTGTTCCTAAAATTATGGACGGGATGCTAACAAATTAGGGAATTCAATTCAGAAAAATATCAATTAGCGTGTGGTAACGAGAATGAAAGAGAAAGAAAACCTAGAATTTATTCCTAATTTTTAATGGGAACTAATCACAGCGTTCACTAATAGAGTTGAACCCTTTGAATTTAAGAGCATCCTGATAAACAAAATTAAGAGAAGGAAATTATGAAACAGTGTGTTGGTATAAACACTTACCTCCTCATTGAAGTCTCCATATGTTGGTTGAGGGAGACCAGAAATACGAACCCGAAGTAGAACCATGGTTCTACAATATTAAATTTAATAAATAACTCATTATAGAAATAAACATTGTTATTGACTGTAAATTGATATGAAAACTATAGGAATAAAATAATAAATTGAAAAATTTTATAACAGGAAATGAGTTTACCTTCGAAATACACAGAGTAACAGTCGAAGGGTTTCAAAACGCTGTAAATGCAAGTTGCAGAGAGATTTTAAATTGACTCAAGGGGAAATCTCCAAGGTCGCAATGAGAAAATGGTAAAATTACATTTGACCTTGATCAAAATAAACTCATCCTTCTAGCTCGAAAATTTCTAGAATTCATCTACTGGAGAATCCTATTTCCTCTGACATAAAGAAAACAAATGAAATGTGAATGCGTATTGTAGGGAGTATTCCAAGAACCTTAGGGTTTGAGGGAAAAAATCTCCATCGTTCGATTACAATTGATCTCCGACGTACAAGCGGCCGCAAAGAGTAACCACGATCACGTGAAGCCATGTAACGGAGTACTCCGATTTAAATGTTAAGACAGAGGATAAGGTAAGTCTATAAATTTAATAATTAATGCGAAATGGGTTCAATTCCTGTGCGTGGAATACCATCAGAATTGGAATAAATTCACCTCAAATACATTAAGTTTATACGAACACAAATTTAAAAGTGTAATAAATTGGTGGAATCGTATGATACGATGGTAACATAAATCAATTCATGCATTGGTTATCGTAAAGGTTTAAATCATAGGTTATAAGGATTAATAAGAGACTCCTTAATGAACTTATATTTGCACATTATTCATTTCGTATGTTTAATATAATGGTAAGTTGTAGTTCTAATAATTAATATAAAGAACTTTATGAAAAGCGACATGTAATGATACCCTAGGTATAATAAAAGGGTATATGAATAAAATAGTAAAGTAAATTTAATTGTAAGGTTGAGTTAAAAAAGTATAACATACATGGTGAGGACATGTATATTGACATAAGGGATGTGGTGCAATTAAGGGTAGTATAAATATAATTCTAAAGAGTAATTAATAGGAATTAAGTTAGATAAAATAGACAAAGTAACTAATTCCTAAGAGGTGAAAAAAAAACAAAGACATGCATTATGATGATTGTCATTTCTAAGGTAGTAAAGGACTAATTATGTAGAAATAGGACAAACGTCATGACCAAAAATTGCATTAAAAGAAAAAGAAAATTTTTTGGTGAGTGGGAGTTGTTACATATTTGTATCATCATAATGTGATACCAATTCCTCCATAAAAATACCCCAAGTGACAATTGATTTACGAGAAAAAATCCATCGATGCCACACAAATTGATTGGGTTTTAGATATAAATATGCAATGGGTACCTTTTGTGTGTGCAGTACATCATGTAGATCAAATAATTCCTTCATCTGTAGTATCCATGTTATGAAATCCTTACCATCAAGCGTCCTCGTATCGATATTTGGAATGTGGTGGGTCTTGAACCCAAATTTAGAGTCTTTAAAATCATGAACACATTTTTGTTTCTCATCATGATTTTCATGGACTACCTTATCACCATTAGGATGTGTTTCCCATAGAAACTTTGTTAAATCTTCCTTCAAGCCTTCCATTTCTACTTTCAAACCATCCTTCAAACCTTCCATGTTTGTTTTTAAACCATCCCTGTCCCATTTTATTTTTTCTTCTAAACCATCGATCTTAGCATTCATCATTCCCAATTCATTTTTGGTTTCTCTTTGTGAAAGCGAAAATTGTTCTCGTAATTTTGATATATCATGTTACATTTCTTCTTCTTCATGTGTCATGTTGGTCGAGGCCCAACTTGGTCCAATTTTGAGTCAAATAGTCTGCAACTCAAGGAGCGGAGTGCGTGGTCCAGTGAGGATAAATCAACCGCACAGAGTTTAGGGACTTTTGGGTGAGTCAAAGCCCATCTTTTTGTAAAGGGATCGGGTTTATTTTATTAGTTTTGTGTTTGCCCATGGTATGTGGACCATGGTTTTTTTAAGAGGTAAAGGCTATATAAACAAATATCATATTGATTCGAAGTTAATAAATTGTATTTCATGGTCGAAGCAAGGTTGTAATTGTTTTATCTTTTTGTGTTTTAGGCCAAGGGAAGGCTCTTTAGGTGTGTGCACAAAGGCCTTGAAGACTCTGCAATTGTGTGCATGGACCACCCATGGTTGTGTGTGCGAGTTAGAGAGGTGTTGTAATGAAGAGGACATATCATTAATAAATAAAAGGAAGTTTGAAGCATATTTTTGTATATCTTTGTCTTTTTCTTATTATCTGCACTTGAAGTTGTTTTATGCATCACAAAGTATTTTATATTGGTTATATGCGTTATATTCTGTTGAATACTGCATAAGATTGATAAAGGCACACTTGGCAATAGTGTTAAGTGGTGAATAGGACATAAATTGTGAAAGTAGATAATTGCATCTATGTAGTTCAGAAAAGAATAAGAAATAAGCCTAGCAGTAGATCCATTTCCTATTGTCTCTCTAGATGCAAAAACCTGATCCTGACATCCCCCAATATTCCCTCATCTGAGTCTGTCATCTTTGCCATAGTTCATTAATGAAAGGGCTTGTAATAAGGGGTTTTTCTAGTAGTGAAACCAACTCTAAACCTTGGTCAAACCACCTCCAAGCCAAGAAATGGTTCCATTATTAGGCCCGAGATCTGACTGATGGATATGTGGATATGACATCCGAGAAGGAAATAAATACAAGATTGGGTAGTTTTGAAAGAATATGAGTTTCTAGTTCAAGAAAACATAAATATGAAATTGTTGACTAAATATTGGTTGAAAATATATATTTTATAGAGTAGCACAAGATTTTCTTCTAATAATTTGTTAATGAGCTCCATGAATGGTTGTCAAGGTTGACTGAGAATAAGACATGTTTTAAGAATGACGAGCCCACTACGTGTAGCCCTAAATGGTTACAACGACTTAAGGAGGCTTATAACAAGATCTAAAGAGCTGTTGATTTCTGGATCGACGGTATTTTGAGAGGATTTATAACTGAGTTCGACATAGACACATTTGTATTCTATAATGAAGAGGACTGAAGATTTTTCAAGGTCTGCGAGGTGAGTACTTGACTTCTTTAGAACTGTGGATTAAGATGTTTTTATGTGAAAAGGGTGTGTTTCACATGCAATCATATTGATGTTTGGAAGAAGTAATTTTGCGTCCACGTGAAGTGGAAAGAGATACATATTATACCATGATAACTTCATTGAGATTGATTATAGTCCCTCGTTAAGTGAATTTGAAGGCAAAGAAGAAGAAAGTAACCCCGCAACCCCTAGAGGTGCGTCGCAGTTAGGATTTGAAGATAATGAGGGTGCCTATGGGATTCCCCATCCTGCTACTCACCTCACACCCCATCCCCCTGCCTATAATTTCCCTCCACCTCCAACTCTACCTCCACCTCCACCTCCACCTCCCCCTCCCCCAAGATACATGGCTAATGAGGTCAGGATGCCTATTTTTAGAGGACAGGGATCAGAGGATCCTGAGAAATTCTGGTTTGTTGTTGAAGCACTATGGAAAGTGCAGCAAGTCACCGATGATGACATAAAGAAGGCACATTTTGTCACAGTGTTATAGGAAAGCGCGTTGAAATGGTATATGAAGTATTCTATGATGCATCAAGCTTCCATGTTGGATGAAACAAAGAAAGCATTGACAACGGAATTTAAGACGCTGAATTCATAGTCACAGTGTGTTACTGAGTTAAAGGTGATCAAACACGCGACAAATGAGTCTCTGTGGAATTAGATCACTGATTCAAGACATTAATGGTAAAAGTGAACTTCCAAATTCCTGAGGAGCAGCATAATGAGTGGTTTGTAGTTGGGATTTTGCCACATATCACGCTACCTTTGACGCAACAGAAGATAACAACATAGGCCAAAGCTCTAGAAATTGCGATGAAGCTGAAAGCTTCGTCAGTCAGGATACACATGTTGGGGTACAGAAGATTCTGATCCAACTAGCACCAATGCATTTGGAGTTGCAAGATCTAAAGAAGGGTGAGGAAGGCCAGTCAGAAATTCAGTCATAAGTATGGTGTATAAAATTTAAGGCAGAAGGCCATTATAAGGATCAATGCCTTGTGTACATAGAATACATCAACAATGGGGTGACTAATCTTTTGTACCCAGTATCGAGTGTATGGTGTAACATATATCAGGTTGCAGTTTAGCATTACACAAAAGAGTGTTATTTGTTGTAGAATTATGTGCAAACCCTGAATCAGTTGTTTTGTAACTTCTATAGAACTGTAGGGCATGATGAGAAGAATTGTCCTAGTTATGATCTGATGATGGAACAAACTGCGGGTGCTTATAGAATGCACGTTGAAGGGCGTACACATGAGGATCAAGGACAACGATCAGGTCAAGGAGGCTTCCAAGTATGAGGACGCAAACGAGGAGGAGGTGATGGTCAAGGATGTGGTCAATTCATATGTTACAACTGTGGTGAAGCTGGACACTTCGTGAAGAGTTTTCAGAACACCACTATTGACTCGTTCCTATACCTCTGATGCTGAAAGGCTCTACAAAACGTTCAACTATCAATCCTAATTCCAAGGATGCTCAGAACTATTCTATTTTTGAATATATGGCCCAAAGCCCTTGTGTGATATCTGCAGTAGAGGTACTCTACTCGTGCCTTAAATAAAGGAGTGTGTTTCTCACTGTGATCAAAGCGATAGATTTGAAAAAACACTCTTATTGTAAAATTTGATATGTTCAATATTAAGAAGAGACTCCCCCATCACATGGATTTCCAGATCAAATCTATATATCAGAAAATGAATATATTTCGAACTATAGTTGATTAGGGAGCTTTAACATGTTTCATGTCAATTGCATGTTGGAAGGATATCGGATCTCCTCAAGTTGTTCCTTCACCTACTCTCCTTACCACATTTGATGGTCATTCTCATAAGCCACATGGAATTTTTCCAGCCTTTCCTGTCTATGTTGGGGGAAAGGTGGTTAATATCGAGGTGGAAATAGTTGATGCCAACTTAGATTATAATATTTTATTGGTTCGAAATTGGATTTATGAAATGGATGCTATTGTATCATCATTATTTCGCATCATATGCTTTCCCCTTGAAGGGGGAATTATTATTATTGATCAAATCATGTATTCTCCTAAGGAATCCAATGCATCTTATGATTCTATTATTTCCTTAATGAAGAGTTCCAACCCACCCATAGATAATTTTGGAGTTGGAATGTATTCCTCATTAATGAGTGATTTTTATCTTCCTTCTCTTATCGCTCGATTTAATGCCATTTCATCATCCAAGGCCCCTACTCGAAGAGGGTTCTTCAGAACTCATTTATTTTCCAATCCTTTTCCGTTACCCCCCTCCATGGCCACATTAGAGGATGGGAAAGTGGGTGGAATGGCATATCCCATGTCTGCAACAGAAATTACTTCTCAATTTGTAGTTAACATTGTAGATTTTGATCCTACTTCTCTTTCACCAGGGATTTGGATGTAGATGTGGCTCCAGCCTAGACTCTTGACTCTACTTCCTCTATTGGCTACATTGATACTATTTTACCATCTGAGGGGGAAATCCTAGAAGCAATGATCGGTGTAGAAATATCATAGGATGACTTGCATCATCGGTCCTATTTTCTCCCAGATTTTCATCAAGTTGAATCAAGTTTGTCTAGTCCTTCTTCAACTGGAAATGTTCGTACAATCTTAAATCCTTTGGCCCCGGCAAAGATTTTTGTCGAAGGTAATATGTCTATTATTTCGTAAATTATTCCAGCGAACATCTCTTTGGATCCCAATATTATTTCGATGATATTAATCTCTTGAGTTTAAAATATTAATACTTGGGGTTTATTAATTTCTTAGTTTTTTTAGTTTTAAATATTAATTCTTAGGGTTTATTAATCTCTTATGTTTTTAATATTGATCCCTTGCTCTTATTGATCCCTTAGATTTTTAATATTTATCCCTTGGGTTCACTGATTCCTTTGTTTTAGAATCTTAAACCCTCGGGTGTACTAGTTATTTTGGTTTATAATATTAATAATTCCTTGGCTTTATTAATCTCTTGAGTTTAAAATATTGACTCTTATGGTTTATTAATTTCTTATATTTTTTAGTTTAAAATATTAATTCTTAATTTTATTAATCTCTTGTGTTTTTAATATTATCCCTTGGCCTTATTGATCCCTTAGGTTTTTAATATTTATCCCTTGGGTTCACGAATTCCTTTGGTTTATAATATTAAACCCTTGGGTTCATTAGTTCTTTTGATTTATATTGTTAATAATCCCTTCGGTTTATTAATATCTTGAGTTTAAAATATTAATTCTTAGGTTTATTGATTCTTAGGTTTTTGAGTTTAAAATATTAATTCTTATAGTTTATTAATATCTTGTGTTTTTAATATTGATCATTTGGCCTTATTGATCCATTAGGTTTCTAATATTTATCCCTTGGGTTCATCGATTCCTTTGGTTTATAATATTAACCCTTGGGTTTATTAGTTCTTTTGGTTTATAATATTAATAATCCCTTGGGTTTATTAATATCTTGAATTTAAAATATTAATTCTTATGGCTTATTAATTTATTAGGTTTTTGAGTTTAAAATATTAATTTTTAGGGTTTATTGATCTCTTGTGTTTTTAGTATTGATCCCTTTGCCTTATTGATCCCTTAGATTTTTAATATTTGTCCCTTGGGTTCACCGATTCCTTTGGTTTATAATATTAAACCCTTGGGTTTATTAGCTCTTTTGGTTTATAATATTAATAACCCCTTGTGTTTATTAATATCTTGAGTTTAAAATATTGATTCTTATGGTTTATTAATTTCTGACATTTTTGGGTTTAAAATATTAATTATTAGGGTTTATTAATCTCTTGTGTTTTTAATATTGATCCCTTCGTCTTATTTATCCCTTAGGTTTTTAATATTTATCCTTTAGGTTGATGAATTTCTTTGGTTTATAATATTAAACCCTTAGGTTTATTAGTTATTTTGGTTTATAATATTAATAATGCCTTGGGTTTATTAATCTCTTGAATTTAAAATATTAATTCTTAGGGTTTATTAATTTCTTAGGTTTTTGAGTTTAAAATATTAATCCTTAGGGTTTGTTAATCTCTTTTGTTTTTAATATTGATCCCTTGGCCTTATTGATCCGTTAGGTTTTTAATATGTATCCCTTGGGTTCACCAATTCCTTTGGTTTATAATATTAAACCCTTGGGTTTATTAGTTATTTTGGTTTACAATTTTAATAATCCATTGGGTTTATTAATCTCTTGAGTTTAAAATATTAATTATTAGGGTTTATTAATTTCTTAGGTTTTTGAGTTTAAAATATTAATTCTTAAGGATTATTGATTTCTTGGCTTATAATATTAACATTTATCCCTTATGTTTATAATATTTTCCCCTTATATTTACTAATTTCTTCGGTTTATAATATTAAACGTTTGGGTTTATTTGTTTCTTAACTTTATAATAAATAATTCCTTTGGTTAACCATTTAATCTCTTGGGTTTATTAATCCCTTCAGTTTAAAATATTAATATTTATTTCACAAATTATAGTATTTATCTAAGGGTTTATAATATTAATCTCTTAGGTTTAATATTATTCCCTTAGGTTCATAAACCCTTGGTTTTTTAGTATTAATCCCTTGGGTTTATTATTTCGTTGGGTTTTTAATATCAATCCATTGGGTTTATTTATCCTTTAGTTTATTAATTCGTTGTGTTTATAATATTAACAATCCCTAAGGTTGATTGATTGCTTCAGTTTATAATGTAAATAATCATGTGATTTTCTCATTCATTTGTATTTAAAATATTAATTCCTAGGATTTATTAATCTCTTTTGTTTCCAATATGGATCCCTTATGCCTATTGATCTCTTAGGTTTTAAATATTTATCCCTTAGGTTCACCAATTCCTGGGGTTTATAATATTTAAACCTTGGGCCTATTAGTTCTTTTGATTTATAACATTAATAATCCCTTGGGTTTATTAATGTCTGGAGTTTAAAATTTTAATTTTTATGGTTTATTAATCACTTGGGTTTGTTAATAATTTGTACTTATAATATCATTTTGTTGGGTTCGCAATATTGATGATCCCTTACGTTTATTGACTTTTTTTGTTTATAATAGTAACAATACATTGGCTTTATTGATGTTTTATGTTTATCATATTAATAATTCCCTGGGTTTTTTCATCCATTGGGTTTATAATATTGATCCCTTGAGTTTTGTAATTCTTTGAGTTGGTAATATTAGTCCCTTCGGTCCAATGTCACATTATGAAAAACATTGTCTCAATATGAAAATCAATCATGGGTGACCATTGTTAATCATCGTTAGTCGTAATCGGTCAAGGTCTTCCATGGTCGAATGTCACATTGTGACAAAGATTGTCTCAATATGAGAATCAACCATGGCCAACCATGGTCATTCTTCATCCAATGTCGCATTGTGACAACAATTATCTCAATGTTTAAATCGATCATGGTCAACCATGTTTATTTTATGGTTTATAGTATTTATATAAGGGTATTTATATACTTCAGGTTTATAATATTAATGTCTTAGGTTTAATATTATTCCCTTGGCTTTAGAATTTTAATAATCATGTGATTTTATCAATACTTTGTGTTTAAAATATTAATTTTTAGGCTTTATTAACCTCTTGTGTTTTTAATATTGATCCCTTGGCCTTATTGATCCCCTAGGTTTTTAATATTTATCCCTTGAGTTCACCAATTCCTTGAGTTTATAATATTAAACCCTTGGGTTTATTAGTTCTTTTGGTTTATAATATTAATAATCCCTTTGGTTATTAATCTCTTGAGTTTAAAATATTAATTCTTAGGGTTTATTAATCTCTTTCAACTTTAAAATATTAATTCTTAGGGCTTATTAATTTCTTGGTTTATAATATTAATATTTTTCCCGTGGGTTTATAATATTGTTTCCCTTATGTTTACTAATTTATTGGGTTTATAATATTAAAATCTTTGGTTGATTTTTTCCTTAACTTTCTAATATTAATAATTCCTTTGGTTTCTAATTTAATCCATTGGGTTTTTTAATCCCTTCAGTTTAAAATATTAATGTCTCTTTCATGGCTTATAATATTTATCTAATGGTTTATATACTTAAGGGTTTATAATATTAATTTGTTAGGTTTAATATTATTTCATTAAGTTTATAAACTCTTGGTTTTTTAGTATTAATCTCTTGTGTCTATTATTTCTTTGGGTTTTTAGTATCAATCCATTGGTTTTATTGATCATTTAGTTTATTAATTCATTGGGTTTATAATATTAACAATCTCTAAGGTTGATTGTTCTCTTCGATTTATAATATTAATAATCATGTGATTTTATCATTCATTTGTATTTAAAATATTAAATCCTAAGCTTTATTAATCTCTTATGTTTTTAATATGGATCCCTTGGGCTTATTGATCTCTTAGGTTTTTAATATTTTTCCCTCGAGTTCACCAATTCCTTAGGTTTATAATATTAAACCCTTGGGTTTATTAGTTCTTTTGGTTTATAATATTAATAATCCCTTGGAATATTGGTAATAGATATATACTTATTATAAATAATAATATAAATATGTTATATTTGAAGTATATTATAGTTTGAGTTATTACTTTTAATATATTGATAAAATTTAATAATATTTTATTATTATATATTTTAGTGTTAAATAATATATATATATATATATATATATATAGTTAATATTATTAATATATTATAACTAAATATATAAAATATATTGCTAATTATATTCATAAATATATAATAATCATTTTGGTAAAATACGTGCGGTGGGTGGTGGATATAGGTCTATCAATGCATATCAACCAAATTGGTGAATGTGATTGTAAATCTATTTCATATAGGCCTATCGGTGTATATCCACCACATTGGAAAATGAGATTGTGTAGTTTTGTTAAATTCATATCGTACTAACAATGTTATCCTTGCTCGAGGAATACACATCACTATATTCGAATAAGAGCCTTTGATGTAGCACATTATGATATGTTGTGTAATTAATTCATGCTAGAAGTTAAACTCAACTATTTGCTCGCACTTAATGGACGAGATATTTAAGCAAGGGGTGACATAATGAACATGTCTAGTTTACTATACCCTCATTACTAAGAATCATGAATAACTAGTATTCATCATGATATTTAATGCTATCAAAACATTGAGGGCATTTTATATTTATGTCAAATTACTATGTCTATATTGATGATGAATAAAAATCTTTGAGGTAGCACATTATGATATGATATATAATTAATTCATGCTAGAAGTTAAATTCAACTAAATTTATATTTGTTCTCACTTAATGGATGAGATATCTAGGAAAGGGGTGACATAATGAACATGTCTAGTTTACTATACCCTCATTACTAAGAATAATGATTATTCATGATCATTCATCATGATTATGCCTCTTACACTGCATTAACATATGTATTAATCCATTGAATTATCGCATGTATTATTATATCAATATTTATTATTTTATCCTTTTTAGATAATAAGTTTATCCATATTTTTATAATAATTTTAGAAATAAGAATTTTCTCTATTGAAAAATCACTATGAGAGCCTACAAGGTATTTAATTATCTTTGTAGAGAATTCCATGTAGAAAAATCATATTCTTCCACTTTCAAATAATTCATATCTCACAAATCAAGCTCTTATTAACAATAAGGTTTTGATGATTCCTTTTTATATATACCTTTGTGTAACACATATTCCATGATCCATCCTTCTTGTGCACCAATACTAATAGATAAGAGAAATAAATTTGGCTAGGTTGAATTATACATCACTCGAGCATTTCTGCAACCATACATTTCAATTTCACTCTTTTGGGCATACAGATATTTGTAAGTTCAAATGTTTGGAAGAAAACTTCCTTGAATCAAGTGAATAGCATGATAATGATCATGAATAGGTGGTATACATTTGGGAGTCTCAAATACCTTGGAATTATTGTCCATGACTCTTTGGAGATTTGGAGAAATGGATGATTTCAATGTTTGAACATCTAGTGAACATAATTGTGCAATTATGCCTCGTTTTTTTTATTCAAAATATTTGCCATGTAATTAGAGCTATTGATATTTCTCGGTTTCCATATGATACATATTAATTAAATTTTATTTCCTTTCGATAAAAAAAATTCAAGAAAATTTATTGAAAATTAAAAGATATCGTCCCCAAATATTGTAAACATTTAACTCCTAAATAACCACCTGTTGGGATGGAAATAATTGGAATATTAAATACATATTTCCCTGTGGTAAGTTTGATATTATGACACTTGCCTAAGAAATTTATATTTCCTCCATTTGCAACCATCACTTGACACTCTAGTGTAGGATATAGAAATTAATTCAATTCCTTGACTACTCCACAATGAATAAAATTATGGGTACTACCAAAATCAATCAACACTATTACCTTTTTATTCTTCATATATCATTATATATTAAGATTTTGAGAGCTGGTAATTGCCACCAATGCATTAGAATATATGGTCATATTCATTTATTCTTATCCTAGGGTGGTTCTTAGTGTATATGTGACACAAACCCAAGGGTTATAAATTCTAGAGTAATGAATGAGGGGAGGTCCAAGGGAAAATATATCACATTTTTTATCACCACGCACACCATGATGATTAAGGCTCCTACTTTAGATATTTTAGTTAAAATTCCCCATTATACCATGAGTGCAATTGCAAAATGTACCACACAAACCTTGAGTGTTATTGGAACAACATGTTTAAGGCTACTTTTCCAAATTTTCCATATGGTTAAAGTGAGGAACACCCCAAAAATCCTTGGAGGTATCAGGGAAAGGTTTATTTCTTTTAAGGGTGATTTTCTACAAGGGTAGGGTTCATCTTATCCTCTAGCTTGTATTGGGCATGCATATGAGATTGATGAAGGAGGATATTATGAGGAATTTGAAGGGTTGAAAAAACTAACAACCATAAAAACCATGGGCTCTGTCAATAAGAATAGAGAGGGTTGAAAAAATTAACAAACCGTCAAAACCGTGGCCTCTACGAATAAGACTAGGGATGATCACATTGTCTATATTTGTTCGAAACCTTGTAATTGCATCCCACACGAAGGAGAATTCCATTCCTATGGTGAGAATTTATGATGAGGACCCACCAACAAGGGAACAAACTCAAGAAATTTTTTATTGGGATTTGGAGAGGATAACATAAGATACTAGATATTTCACTGAAAATGACATGAAAAATAAATGGCACTAGGAAGTTGCATTATTTTAAATATTGTATTTCCAAAAAGGTCCTTTATTGTCAAATTAACTAAAGTCAAAGGAAGCAAGTCAAAAAAAAATATAGATAAAGAGACAAAACCACCTAACACGTATATAAAATGTACGAAACCACCCAACACATCAATATCATGAATTGTAATCCATCGATGATAATAATTTGCAAATATTCATTGCTCAATGGGTAATGAATAAACTATTGGAATATATTATAAAACTCATAATATTGGAAGAGATTGTGGAAAACTTACAAGATGAAGTTCCAAATACAAGAATTATTTTGCATCCCCAAACCTTCATATAGTACCAACCTCTACCAAGCCTCCAAAGGAAAACAAAAAGAAAAGCCACTAGAGGAAATCCAACAAAAAAGAAACCTTTCCAAAACTTCTTTAATGAGTGTGAAAATTGTGACTTTTGAAATCTTTAATTATAGTGAAAGCCAACAACTAAAAGAAAAAGAGATAAGGGAGACCCTCAACAACCAAAGTCCACTTATGGGTACATGAGTTGTTATAAGTAGAAGACTAGACACAAATACTAAAAAAATTTCTTCATGCGACTTTCACAAGGCTATGATTGGAAACAAGGACACAATAGGCATGGAACTCCCTATAAATTTTCAATTGAAGAGAATGAAATACAATGAATCCATTGGATTAAAAGGTTGAATAAGTTAGAATGACAATGATATATATCAAATAATTCAAGGGCCAATATTCAACAAGTTTTAACCAATCATGTCATGAGGCTACATGTCCCCTCTATGTTTCGTGATGCAAAACTCACAAATGAAGAAGCTTGTACACAAGGAATTGAAAATTATAGGAATGATTTACAATAATAATTGGGGAAGATAATCAAGTAAGACATTGAGATTTCAAAATGGCTAACAAAGGCTATCCTGGAGAATGCTCATTTAAGAGACAACTTGGAAGTAACAGGTAGATTTTTCCCCAAACTAGATGATGATTATATGCACATTCAAATGAAGAACGCCAATATTGAGGATCCTCTACGAAGGGCTAAAAATGTGTTGGTGTTAATATAATTTTTGCTTCATTTCAACAACACACGATCCCATATCAAGAGGTAGTGTCCCATTGGCGATAAACTCTACCATATTAAAAAATTCCTCATCCACGGTCATGTGTCTCAAAGTATCCAACAACATATTGGATAATTGAATTTTTTTCAGGATTGTTAGGTCCCTATATTACTAGTATAGTCCCTTATTGTTGTTAGTGTAATCCCCTTATTGTTATTATTGTACCCTTGTAACCCATATTGTTATTATTGTGTCCTTAAATTATTATTGTTAGGTCAGCTAGGATTACATTGTGGCCCCATGGACTCATATATATAGAAAGGAGGTTTTGTAATTTGAATCATCCAAGAATTGTTCATTCATGTAATGTATTGGAGGTTTCCCCCTCGAAGTGGCTTATTTATAAGGCGTTTATATCTCTTTTCTTCTCTTTTTAGAGTTGGTTTCACAACATTTGGTATCAGAGCTTTGAGATTCTAGGGTTTCGCTGCTCCAAATAGGTCAGCATCGCATTTTCGCTATAACTTTTTTTCTACGAAGATTAAAAATTTGAAATTTTAAGAGTGCGAAGCCAAAAGCCTGAGGAACATCTTCAAAAAATTTCAGAGCTTGGTTCGCATTATTTTCGGAGATATGATCTGTGCAAATTAGGTCATTTTGCAGGCTCCTGAATTTAACCTAAATAGGTCATCGTGGTATTTTCATAATAACGTTTTTTGTACGAAGGTTCAGAAGCTGAAATTTTTAGAGTGTGAAGCCACAATCCTAAGGAACATCGTCAAAAAATTTCAGATATTGTTTCGCAATAGTTTTGGAGATATTATATGTGTAAGTTAGGGCTTTTTGAGGCTTTTGAATTTCATATCAAAGAGGTGATCGTGGGAAAATCTTCATAGATCTCTCTTTGAGCATCGGATTGGAATGCTGTAAAAAGTGGCCACAAGTTCATGGACTGCAGTTTTTGGTATATCAATTTCAAAGCCAAAGGAGGAAATAGTGACACGTGTCAAGTCATACAAGTTCGCCCTACTGAACCAGTCCAAAATTGGGTCATTGTGGGATATTGGACATAACTTTGTCTTGAAGAATCCAAATCAGATCAGACCTGTGGCATTTGAAAGAAGCTTCAGAGGGCTACTACAAGGCTGAATTTCAGATATTGAGGATCCACAATTATAGAGATAATTCAATTTTAATATCGAGCCCCTCAAAAGCAAGTAAAAGGTGTGTATTTTTTTTCCAAATTGCATAAGTCTTGTTTGAAGAATCAAGTTGAATTGATTCCAAGGGTATATCATAGAATATATATCAGTATTGGATTCTAAAATGGCCCCTAAAAAGAATTCAACACCCATTAAGCCCTTATAAATCTCTACTATGACTCATGAAGACGAAGAATGGCAACATGACATATCAAAATTACAAGAGCAAGTGCAACAAATTTCGCTCTCACAAAGAACAACAAAAAATGACATGGAAGTTTTGAAGAAAGGCATTGAAACTAAGATGGATGGTTTGAAGAAAGGCGTGGAAACTAGGATGGATGGTTTGAAGAAAGGCGTGGAATCTAAGATGGATGGTTTGAATAATGGCATGGAATCTAAGATTGGCATAGAAGCTGGCATGGAATCTAAAATGAAAACATGAAGAATGATCTAAAAGCATACATGGAAGGTTTGACAAAGTTGATACAAGAAATGTTTCCTAATGGTGAAAAGATAGTAGAGGAAACTCATGATGAGAACAAAATAAATGTTAATCATGATTTCATAAAATCTAATGTTGGCGGGAAGAACCACCATATTCCAAAAATGGATATGAGGAAGTTTGATGGCAAGGATCCTGTAACATAGATACTACAGATGGAGCAATATTTTGATCTCCATAATGTGAAAAACACACAAAAGGTACGCATTGCAACTTTACATTTAGAACAAAATAAATTTGTGTGGTATCGATGGCTTTGTTCCGGTAAAAAAATTGTCACTTGGTCAATTTTTACGAAGGAAATGATAGCACGTTATGAGGATACAAAGAGCAACACCTTCTTTAGCCACTTGATAAATCTCAAACAAAAGTGTTTAATGGGGAAGCACATTGAGGACTTCCAAAAATTGAATATAAGGGTAATTGATATTCCAGAGGAACACAGGATTGATCTCTTCATAGGTACTTTAAAGGATAACATCCAACATGAAGTTCGCGTTTTGGAACCTGATTCATTGGAGAAGGCATTCAGGTTGGCAAGAAAAATTTAATGTAAAATTATGGCGACAAGGAAGCCTACCACTCACTTCTATAAAGAAGGAAGCGTTGCTACGCCTAGATTTCCACAACCTACAAGGTTGACACCACAACAATTGGAAGAAAAAAGAGCAAAAGGGCTTTGCTACAGTTGTGATAGAAAATACACTAAAGGTCAGAAGTGTGCTGAGAAGAAATTATTTTACATAGATTGTGAAGAGGAAGAAGAAAATGAACAAGAAGAGGATATACACCAGGAACCAGCCCTAGAAGAGGAAGAAATGAGTCCCACCATATCGTGTAATGCATTGGCAGGAATTACCACTCCTCAAACTCTCAAGATAGAAGGACATATCAAGAAGAAAAAGGTAATAGTGTTGATTGATTCAGGTAGTACCCATAATTTTATTCATTGGAAGGTAGCCAAGGAATTGAATTGTTTCCTATACCCAACACCAGAATGTCAAGTGATGGTTGCAAATGGAGGAACTATAAATTTCTCTGGAAAATGCCATAATATCAAGCTAACCATGGGGGAATATGTATTGACTAGTCCAATGCTTTCCATTCCTATGGGATGTGCTGATGTTGTACTAGGAGTACAATGGTTACAATCTTTGGGGACGGTAGCTTTTAATTTTCAAGAACTTTTCTTGAAAAAATTTTCAGAAGGAAAGGAAGTCGAATTACGGGGTATTGCAGGGAAGTAGGGAAAGATAATAAGCTTTAATGTCATGAAAAAGCTTCTAAATAAATAACAAAAAGGCATAATTGCACAATTATGCTCACTAGAAGTTCCAACATCAAAATCATCTATTTCTGCAGATCTCCAAAAAGTCTTAGACAAACATTCCAAGGTTTTTGAAACTCCAAAAGGACTCCCACCTATTCGTGATCATGGTCATGCTATTCATTTGATTACAGGAAGTGTTCCTCCAAACATCAGGCCTTATAGATATCCTTATGTCCAAAAGAGCGAAATTTAACGTATGATTGCATAAATGTTAGAGGCGGGTATAATTCAACCTAGTCAAAGTTCTTCCTCTGCTCCTGTAGTATTGGTACATAAGAAGGATGGATCATGGCGCATGTTTCTGGATTATATGGAGCTCAATAAGCTCACCATTAAAGATAAATTTCCCATTCCTGTGATTTATGAATTATTGGATGAATTACATGGAGCAATTTATTTACCAAATTGGATCTTCGTTCATGGTATCATCAAATTAGAATGAAGACTGAAGATATTCTGAAAACAGCTTTTCGAACTCATGAGGGTCGTTATGAATTTTTGGTCATGCCTTTTGGCCTTACCAATGCACCTTCTACATTTCAAGGGTTGATGAATTCAATTTTCAAACCCTTCCTTAGAAAATTTGTGCTAGTATTTTTTAATGATATACTAATCTACAGCAGGTCTTGGAAGGATCATGTTCAACATGTTGACAGGGTGCTCAAACTATTGCAGGAGAAACAATTATATGCAAAAACATCCAAATGTTTCTTTGGAGTACAAGAGGTGGAATATCTAGGTCATATTGTATCTCACGAGGGTGTTAAGGTAGACCCTAAAAAAATTAAAGCCATTAAGAAATGGAAAGTCCCCACAACCATAAAGCAATTGCGAGGATTTCTCGAGTTAACAGGGTATTATCGAAAGTTTTTTAAGAATTATGGGAGAATAGCAGCACCTCTAACAACATTATTGAAGAAAGATGCATTTTCATGGATTCTTGGAGAAACTAAGGCCTTTGAACATCTTAAAGATGCAATGTGCCTAGCACCAGTCTTAGCTATGCCAAAATTCACAAAAACCTTTACTATGGAATGTGATGCCTCAGGAAATGGAATTGGTGTTGTTTTAATGCAAGAAGGAAGACCCATTGCTTTTGAAAGTCGTCCAATCAAAGGAAAGTATTTACAGAAACCTATTTATGAGAGGGAAATGTTAGCAATACTGCATGCACTAAAGAAATGGAGAACTTACCTAATGGGAAGACACTTCAAGGTAAAAACTGATCATGATAGTCTTAAACACTTTTTGGAACAAATACTATCTTCAGAAGAGCAGCAAAAATGGGTCACAAAGATGTTGGGTTATGACTTTGAAATAATATACAAAAAAGGGAAGCTAAATGTTGTTGCAAATGCACTCACAAGAAAGAATGAAAAGGTGGAAGCATTGCTTTGTGCCATTTCTATTATCCAACCGGATTGGATAACCGAAGCAAGAGATGAATGGAAGAAGAACGAAGAAGTGTGGACACTCATTCAAAAGTTGCAGCAAGATTCTAGTACATCTGATACATTTAGTTGGAAAAATGATTCCTTATGGTACAAAGATCGCTTATATCTTTGTAAGAATTCCCAACTAAAACAAAAGATTCTTTTGGAATTGCACACTTCTCCTTTAGGAGGACACTCAGGATTTTTAAAAACTTACCACAGGGTTTCAATTGTGGTTGGATCAGCAGTCGTTCAAATATTGAACAGCAGTTGTCCACGAATTGTACAGCAAAATAAAAACGCCGCAAATGGCTATTCAATTCGACTGAGCAGCAGTCGTTCAAAGATTGAACAGCAGTTGTCCAAAAATTGAACAGCAAAAAATGAAAACACAGCAAATGGTTGTTCAATTTGGTTGAACCGCAGCCATTCAAAGATTGAACAGCAGATGTTTTTGAATTGAATAGCAAAAATAAAAAAACACAGCCATGACTGTTCAATTTGATTGAACCGCAACCGTTCAAAGATTGAACAGCAGCTATCTTCGAATTGAACAGTAGAATTACCAAAAAAAAAAAACATCAACGAACAGCTGTTTAGTTCGACTAGACAACAACCGTTCAAGGATTGTACAGCAGTTGTTCACAAATTGAACAACAAAGTTAAAAACGTGAAAACGGATGTTCAATTTTGGTTGAATCAACAGTCGTTCAAAGACTGAACAGCCGTTGTTCACGAATTGAACAGCAAAAATAAAAACACCGCAAATGGTTGTTCAATTGAGTAGGAGTCGTTCAAAGATTAAACAGCAGTTGTCCATGAATTGAACAGCGAAAATAAAAACACAGCAAATGGTTGTTCAATTTGACTAAACAGTAGCTGTTCAAATATTGAACAGTAGTTGTCCATGAATTGAACAGAAAAAAACGCAAATGGACAGATGTTCAATTCGACTGAACAGCAGTCGTTCAAAGATCGAACAGCAGTTGTCCTCGAATTGAACAACAATAAAAACACAATCTTACAAGGAAAATAAATTGAAAATTTGAAGAATGTACAACAAGGCAAGACAATTATATACATTATTTACAAGTTATTTTGGCAAACAACTCATGTACTTGAGTTTGTGGGGTTATCACCCCCTGTTGATGCCCCGAAAATCGTTACATCAACATTGGGGGATAACCACCCAGTCCGGACCTTAATACAGCTCCTTTTCCGTTTGGCCTTATGGTACAAAAATCGCTTATATCTTTGTAAGAATTCCCAACTAAAACAAAAGATTCTTCTGGAATTGCACACTTCTCCTTTAGGAGGACACTCAAGATTTTTAAAAACTTACCACGGGGTGAAGAAAGAATTTTTTTGGGATGGCCTTAAATCTGATATTCGAAAGTTTGTGGCGGAATGTTTGGTTTGCCAGCAGAATAAAGTGGAAACAATTAAGACCCAAGGACTTCTACAACCTTTATCCATTCCAAGTCAACGTTGGGAGGAGATTTCAATGGATTTTATCACAGGTTTACCTAAGTCCGAAGGAAAGAATATCATCATGGTGGTAGTTGATAGACTTACCAAGTATGCACACTTTTGTGCATTATCTCATCCATTTAAAGCAAGTACAGTTGCTACTACATTTGTGGACAGAATTCAAAAGCTACATGGAAGCCCAAGGGTTATTGTGAGCGACGGAGATCCCATTTTTACGGGAAATTTTTGGACAGAGTTATTTTCTTCTTTGGGTACTAAATTCGCACGAGGGTGTTAAAGTAGACCCTAACAAAATTAAAGCCATTAAGGAATGGAAAGTCCCTAAGACAATAAAGCAGTTGCGAGGATTTCTCGGGTTAACAGGCTATTATCGTAAGTTTGTTAAGAATTATGGAAGAATAGCAGCACCTCTAACAACATTATTGAAGAAAGATGCATTTTCATGGACTCCGGAAGCAACTAAGGCCTTTGAACATCTTAAAGAGGCAATGTGCCTAGCACCGGTCTTAGCTACGCCAGACTTCACAAAAACCTTTATTGTGGAATGTGATGCCTCAGGAAATGGAATTGGTGCAATTTTAATGCAGGAAGGAAGACCCATTGCTTTTGAAAGTTGTCCAATCAAAGGAAAGTATTTACAGAAACCTATTTATGAGAAGGAAATGTTAGCAATACCGCATGCACTAAAGAAATGGAGAACTTACCTAATGGGAAGACACTTCAAGGTAAAAACTGATCATGATAGTCTCAAACACTTTTTGGAACAAAGACTATCTTCAGAAGAGCAGCAAAAATGGGTCACAAAGATGTTGGGTTATGACTTTGAAATAATCTACAAAAAAGGAAAGCTTAATGTTGTTGCGGATGCACTCTCAAGAAAGAATGAAGAGGTGGAAGCATTGCTTTGTGCCATTTCTATTATCCAACCAGATTGGATAACTGAAGCAAGAGATGAATGGAAGAAGGACAAAGATGTATGGACACTCATTCAAAAGTTGCAGCAAGATCCCAGTACATCTGATACATTTAGTTGGAAAAATGATTCCTTATGGTACAAAGATCGCTTATATCTTTGTGAGAATTCCCAACTAAAACAAAAGATTCTTCTTGAATTGCAAACTTCTCCTTTAGGAGGACACTCAGGATTTTTAAAAAATTACCATAGGGTGAAGAAATAATTTTTTTGGGATGGCCTTAAATCTGATATTCAAAAGTTTGTGGCGGAATGTTTGGTTTGCCAGCAAAATAAAGTGGAAACAATTAAGACCCCGGGACTTCTACAACCTTTATCCATTCCAAGTCAACGTTGGGAGGAGATTTCAATGGATTTTATCACAGGTTTACCTAAGTCCGAAGGAAAGAGTGTCATCATGGTGGTAGTTGATAGACTTACCAAGCATGCACACTTTTGTGCATTATCTCATCCATTTAAAGCAAGTACAGTTGCTACTACATTTGTGGACAGAATTCAAAAGCTACATGGAAGCCCAAGGGTTATTGTGAGCGACAGAGATCCCATTTTTACGGGAAATTTTTTGACAGAGTTATTTTCTTCTTTGGGTACTAAATTAGCTCATAGCTCATCTTATCATCCTCAATCTGATGGTCAAACTGAGATAGTAAATAAATGTTTGGAAGGATATCTTCGTTGTTTTCTATCTGATAAACAAACACAATGGGTCAAGTGGTTACCTCTTGCTGAATGGTGGTATAACACTTCCTTCCATACTGCAGCAAAAATGACCCCATTTATGGCACTATATGGATATCATCCACCATCCATCACATCATCTTTAAGGGAAAATTCGAAGGTTCAAGCAGTGGAAGATCACATCGAGCATCAGCAAGAAGTTCTCCAACTCTTAAAGGATAACCTGAATTTGGCACAAAATCGAATGAAACAACAGGCAGATCAACATCGCAGCGAGAGAAGTTTTGATATAGGAGATTGGGTATTTTTACGGCTACACCCATATAAACAAATGTCCCTCAAGCAAGCTAAGAAGGATAATAAATTATCGCCAAAGTACTATGGTCCTTACAAGGTGTTGCAAAAGATTGGTACTATGGCATACAAATTGGAGCTTCCTGCTTCTTCGCGAGTACATCCAGTTTTCCATGTTTCATGCTTAAAGAAGGTTATAGGAGAAAATCTTCCAATTCAAACAATATTGCCAGAACTTGATGAGGAAGGAAAAATCATATTGGAACCAGAAGCGGTCATGGAAACAAGAACTCGACAACTACGGAATCGATCAATTTCAGAGTATCTCATCAAGTGGAAGAACTTACCCACCGAAGATTCTACATGGGAGGATGAGAATTTTATACAGAAGCACCCAGAGCTACTCAAGCGTTGAGGACAACACTTTTTTGAAGGAGAGGGGCATGTTAAGTCCCTATATTAATAGTGTAGCCCTTATTATGTTAGTGTAGCCCCCCTTATTGTTATTATTGTACCCCTGTAACCCCCATATTGTTATTATTGTGCCCTTACATTATTATTGTTAGGTCGGCTAGGATTACATCGTGGCCCCACTAGGATTATATTATGGCCCCATGGACTCCTATATATAGAAGGAGGTTTTGTTCATTTGTATCATCCAAGAATTGTTCATTCATGTAATGTATTGGAGGTTGCCCCCTCGAAGTGGCTCATTTATAAGGCGTGAATATCTCTTTCCTTCTCTCTTTGAGCCGGTTACACAACACCGTCCCGGGACTATAGAGAGCTTAAGATCCCTTATTTTGATGACCTCCTTCTCAGTATGTGTGAAATTATTAAGTGTATAATGCCCACAGTGAAATGGAAAAGTAGGCCACATTAGTTTCTTGTTATTCTTAAGATACCTTGACATGCCCTCTACTGTTAACTGGTAGGAGATTTCTTGTGCTAATAGTTTGTCTGGGACATACAGAGGTAGAATATGGGGCTCTACTATACTCCCAAATACTCTGACATAGGTAAATTTCTCTTCTCCAAACCAGTCACCAATTTGGGATATATCAGTCTTAGCTTTTTCAGAAACCCAGAGAGGAAATTGGTTGAAAATGGTTTGATAGATAGGGATGAGGAAACTGTGACAAATTATATAAACATGGTTTCTAAAATGCACCTTCCATAAGAGCTTATGGTAAATATGAATAGGAACGGGATCTTTGGGGGTCCATTTCCAACCAAGAATGGGAAATTCAGAGTTAAAACATAGGGCATCTAAAATGTAGGCACAAAAGTAAAATGGGGTTGTGTTTCCTTTGTCTTTATCCTTTCTATACTCTAGGATTCTATTGGCTATCTTATCTGAAAGGATAACTGCCTAATCCATGATTTCAAAATTCACAATAGAATGGATTAAGGGTACCATTTGTATTGAAAATATAGCTGAATTATCATTTCCAAATAGCCTGCACATCGTTGCGGTGGCATAACAATATGGAGGTGAAAGGGACTCCACGGAGTACATACCTGATGATTCATTTTTATGCTTCTCTAGAGCTTTCCTCCATTCTCTGATTGGCTCAGACTGAGTTTCATTGCTTGCAGCAAAATATTTAATAAAAGCTTTGCTGTAGACATTTTGCGGATCTAGAAGATGGTACATTATCTTTATGACCTATGCTCTGAAAGACCCAAATATTGTTCCCGCAGCTGAAAAAAATTTCATGTTTTGGATGGTGAAATTATCTATCACCCACCGAATTACATCATAGTAAGGGAATATGTTTTCCCGAGCTGCAATTCTATGAAGGAATGAATTTGCAAGCGCTTTAAGAGGAGTCTCAAAATTAGAATCTAATTCATCTTCATCAGGAACTGTTTCCTTCACCTCAGTAACCTTAGGGTTTTCTCTTTCAATCAGGTTATATACATCTTCCCAAGTGATTTTTCCAAGTCCCTGGCATGATGTGTCTATAACCAGCTTAATTTTCGTTGGTTTTTCTTTTGGTACTATGGGAATAGCAGCGAAATTTGCAGCGGCAACAGCCTTTTCTTTCTTAGATCTCTTAGACATTTTGTCGTCTGGTAAAATTTCGCTTGCTTGGCGAATGAGAGAATTAGGAATTTTCTTGTTCTACAAAGGAGAAAAGTTTTCAGACGTGGTGAAAATGCAATAAGGAGAACAACTATATGAAAATATTTATTCGTTATTTTCAATTTATTAACTTCGTGTTAAAACTTAAATTCCCTCTATAAGAGTCACACTCATGCATTCAAAATAGAATCAATCATCATTATTCATTTGATTTTCTATTTAATAATAAACGTACAATCGGAGATCGGCGCTTTTGAAATGAGAATAAAACTTTCCTTTTGAATTTTGCGATTGCGATGAATAAATAACATATGCGCAGTATAAAAAAAACATAAAGATTAAGTATTGATCGCATCAGGAATTTTCAACATGGATAACAAATAACGTATCATGATCTCCGCCGATTTTCAATTGCGATGATGGTATATCGCATCAGCTATTTTCAAAGAGAGTAAGTTACAAATGATATTCACCGATTTTGCGATTGCGATGATGGTGGGGTCCATCGCATCGGAGTTTTGTAGAATGAGCGAATATAATGCTTGTTTCTCCGAAATGTGATTGCGATGAATCGCATCACATCAGGGTTTATAAAACAAATTCGTGTAATATTACTCTTTCGAAATGCGATTGCGATGAATCGCATCGCATCGGAGTTTTTCAAAACAAATGTGAAAACTTAAAACCTTTGCGATTTGTGATTGCGATTTGTTCTTATCGCATCGGAGTTTTTCAAAACAAATGTCAAATTTTAAGATATCTTCGTTTTGCGATTGAGATTACTGTATCACATCGAACTTTGTTTAATATGAACACTTTATGTATTATGTTGATGTGATAAAAAATTTTATATCTCATCGGATCAAAAAGTTTCAATATTACATTTGTTTATAAGCACTTGTGATTTATGGAAAAATGAACTCTTTATTTGTTTTATTCAAAATGATTGGATTTCCTCTAAGTCTTTTATTCCTAAAAAGAAAGGGGACCTATTTCTAAATGAAATTTCTTCTAAAAATTTGAAATGGGGAGGGTTGTTGTACTGTACAACAATTGGCAATTCACTGGAAGAAATAGGTATCTCTGAAAAATAAAATGAATACTATATTTCTAGTAAGTAAATTTTTTTTAAAGATAATGAAAACTATCTTAGAGAAATTTTAAATAAAATCTAACTCTGAAAAAGAATAAAAATCACCTACAATTTCTTTCTAATTCCTTAAAAAAATAAAAACATTTTTTGGGTTTTCTCAAGCCTTGATTGGTTGATAATAATAAAGTAGGGGGCTTCTCCAATTTTAGCTTTTGTGTTTTACTCTTCTGTCATAGGCATTGCCTCTACTGCCTGTAAACATTCATAGTCTCGACAAGGTTAGCTTCTAACCATTAACCATTTCATTGTCCCATCCAACTAAAATCATGATTCTTTAAAAGATAAATTCATAAGACATTGTATCTTATGTTTTTTTCTTCTTTTTATTTAAATTTAAAAGCCATTGTTCTGGTTTGGTAGCCAGTTAATAACAATGCCATTCACTAGTTGTAATGAAATTGAACAAGCTGGCTCCTGATGAGACCCCTTGTCTTATAATTATAAGCCATTACCCTGTTTTGGTATGCAGTTTTGGTAATGTTAGTTTTATTACTTATTATGATCATGGTAAGCAGGCTCATGATGAGACCTCTTATATTTTAATTTTGACATATAATTTCTTAGAATTACATTCTAAAAAATCAAAACCTTAATGGATGGGGTGGAATGATTTTATCCTTAAGAATCAATGGATGACAATTTTTAGAGTTATTTGAATGCCAAAGCTTGGAAAAGTCTTTACTTTTTATGAATAACCTTTCTCTGCTTAATAAACTTATAATGATTTACATTTTTCTCAAGGTTTCAAAAGATCATGCAAATGTTTTGAACAAATTTTCAAAGTTTAACATTTTATTTTAAACTATCCAAAACTGTAATCATTTCTATAAAAATTCTTATTTACATAAAATAAGTATTTATAATATTTTTTTTTTGAAGATATTTTCAAATAGTAAAAAGTCAATTAAAGACTATTAACAACCTTGATTTACAAAAAAAACAAAAAATTCAAAAAGGAATATGTACAGGTAAGAAGGGGTTACCTCCTTAAGAAAATAATTTCTTTAAAATAAGCCCATTTACAAGAAGAGATTCTCTCTTTCCTGTTAAATCTTGCAGAATGAATGTATATGAGCCTATCTTTTCAGCAATCTGAAATGGTCCAAGCCACATCTTTTGAAATTTGGTATGCTTACCTTTATCTTCATGTGCTTTATCCAATTTCAGAAAAAGATCACCAATTTGCAAAGTTTTGGATCCGGTGGAACTTGAATCAAAAGAATATTTTACAAGCTGTTGATGTTTTTCATGAATAGTTTTTTCTTTCTCTCTATCTTCTTCTAATTTAAGAATTTGATCAAATCTCAACTGAATAGATGATGAAGGATTCTCTTCAATAAATTGCACTAGAGCTAATGATGGGAGAGATAGATTTGATGGTATCACAACTTCTTTTCCATAAACTAGATTGAAAGGTGAAGTTCCTATTGAAGCTTTATGAGTAATACGATCAACCCATAGTGCAAAAATTAAATACTTGTGCCAATTATTTTGATTCTGATCAATGGTCTTTTTAATGATTTTGATGAGATTTTTGTTAGTAGATTTAGCTAAACCATTACCTTGTGGATAATAATTTGCTGAATATTTTAATTTGAAACCTCTTTTGATTGCAAATTCCATTATACTATTTCTAGAAAAATAAGATGCATTGTCAAAGACAAGAGCATTAGGTACACCAAACCTGGTAATGATGAATTGATCGATGAAATCAATAATTGCATCAGAATTGGCTACCTTTAAAGGAATTGCTTCTACCCACTTTGTGAAGTAGTCTATTGTTGTAAGGATGTATCTTTGTTGTTTGGAAGAATGAGCTAATATTTCTCCAATAATATCAAGCCCCCATTGCTCAAATGGTTGCTCAATGTTTATTGGTTGCAAAGGAAAAGCTGGCTTCCTTTGTCTTCCACTAGTAGTTTGAAAAATCTCGCATTTCCTCACATAATCATGTGTATCTTTGAAAAGGGTAGGCGAATAATATCTAGCATGGATGATTTTGTGAGCTGTGGTATCACCTCCAAAATGTCCACCTGCTGGTCCATCATGTAATTCCTGCAATACCTTTTTTGCTTCAGTCTTTTCAAGACATCTTAATAGAATTGAATCATAATTCTTTCTAAATACCACATCTTCAATGATTTCATAATTTTTAGCTTTTAATCTCAGAGCACGTTTGTTCTTATAGCTGAGATTAGAAGGATCATACCCATTCTTGAAGTAAAATATCATATTAGCATTTTGAGATTCATAATCTATAACACTTATCTGATTTGCTTGAACAATTTTAGCTTGATCTTGATGCTCTGGAATATTGTGAGCTCCTGCTAATAATCTGCAAAATCCTTGTCCTCTAGCAATCTTGGTTGGCTTAATATCAATATCATATTCTTGTAAAGCTATTACCCAATTAGCTCTCTTTTCTCCTACTTCTTTTTGAATTAACAATTGTCTCACTGCAAAGAATGGGACAATAATTTTTGTGTGTGTATTTAGGAAAAAAGGTCTGAAATGTTTAATTGATTTAAACATAGCGAAAGCTTGTCTTTCCACATCGGAATAACTAAGCGTAGCTCCTTGCAGATTTAAGCTAAAGAAGGAAATTGGTGCTTCTATTTGTTGATCATTGAGTTGTGTTAAAACAACAGCGTAGGATGTTTCAGTAGCTAAGGTATACAGAATAAAATATTTAGAAAAATTAGGAGTATTTAATGCAGGTGCATTAATGATTTCCTGTTTGATTGTATCGAAGGCTTCCTTCTCTTTATACCCCCATTTGAATACTGAATTTTTCTTAATCATATTCTGCATAGGTAAAACAATTTGAGAAAAATCAGGAATGAATCTTTTTACAAAATTGATTTTCCCTAGAAATGATTGAATGGATTTTTTGTTATGAGGTAAAAAAATATCAGAAATTTCTTTCACTCTTTCAGGGTCAATATATATACCATATTTTGACACAAAAAACCCTAAGAGTTTTCCTTCATTGAGAGCAAATAAGGATTTCTTTGGGTTTAAATAAATACCAAACCTTCTACATCTTTCAAATATCTGCCTCAAATCATGTTGATGATTGGCTCTTTTCTTTGAAAATATTGTTATGTCATCAAGATAAATAACAACTGATCTATTAATCAGACCCTTAAATGCTATATCCATGGCTCTCTAGAAAGTAGCTCCTACATTTATTAAACCAAAAGGCATTTTATGATAAGCATAAGTTCCCCATTTGGTTCTGAAAGTGGTTTTCAACCTATCATCTGGATGTACCAGTATTTGGTTATAGCCTGGAAAACCATCAAGAAAGGACATGAGTTTGGAACCAGCTACTTTCTGAAGTATTTGTTCCATCGTTGGCAATGGGAAATTATCCTTTTGACATGCCTTATTTAAATTTCTAAAATCAATGCAGATTCTAATATCTCCATTCTTCTTCCTAACAGGTACCATGTTGGAAACCTAATTAGAATGTCTTACAGGAAAAATAATTTTGGCCTTTAAAAGTTTATTGAGTTCTGCCTTGATTTGACTTTCAAGATTTGGATGAATTTTTCTTAACTTCTGTTGAATAGGTTTCACATCAGAAAGCATTGGAATTGTATGTTGAATAACAAAAGTATCATAAGTTTTTAAGTCCTCATAATTCCAAGAAAAAATATATTTATACCTACTCAGAAGTTTAATGAAAGAATTTCTTTCTTCTAAAGTTAACTCGAGTCCTAAATTAACATTTTGAGGTTTAGACTCAGAGCCAAGATTTACTAATTCAAACTTCAAAGTAGAACTTTGAAGTTTAGCATTAGTAACTTTTTGAATCTGTCTTTTATATCATATAGATCCTCAAGTTTAACAACGAATTTAGGAATAGGATTTTCATTGTTTTTTGAGGTATTTCGAAGATCGTGATCATCTTCATCAATAATTTGTTCATCATAGTATTTCTCTGAAGTCAAGAAATTCAAGATATCTTCATCGTCATAGAATACTCTCCAGTTTGTGATATTATCGGAAACAGATGGCCGAAAGATTAATTCGACTAAAAACCTATCAGGACTGTAATATTCAGCGGGGAGGAGTTTGCATGCAACATTAGCTAACAAATCAGCTGATGTATTTTGAGTTCTAGGAATAGAAGAGATATTAAATGCTAAAAATTGAGTGGTAAGGTCTTGCACAAGGGTTTGATAATGTTTGAGATGACCTGAAAGACAATGGATGGTATTTCTTACTTGTCTTATGACAATTTCAGAATCACCATATACTTTCAAGTATTTTACTTTTAACCATATTTCTTTATAAAGCCCTTGGATCAAGGCTTCATATTCTGCAGTATTGTTTGTGCACTCAAATTCTAGTCTACATGACAGCATGGTTTTCTCTCCATCTGGATCAATTAAAATGCATCCTGCTCCTGCGCCATCACTAAATTTTGATCCATTAAAATATAATGACCAAAATAAAGACTTATCTACAAGTTTATCTACAGATGTATCAGCAACATTAAAATTTCTAGAAGAATCAGATTGTGAAAAATTTTCAATTTGCAAAATAAAAGTATTTACAGAAAAGGGTGATTGTGGTGCTGTGAAATTCCCAAGGAATGATTCAGCAGAATAACCTCCAAGGATATTGCTATTAAAAGCTACAGGTTCATTTGCTTGTTCAAATTCTGTCACAGTATGCATCATGTGTTTTTCTCACTCGATTTTTATTTGATTTGGTTTCCCTTTATAGGGAAGCCACATATGTGAATAATCAGTTGCGATATAACCATTAAGCTTTGCAGACCAATCCCTACTTAAGACTAGTCCATAGAATTCTGGAATATCTGCAACCAGAATATCAATTCTTTGGACAATTCTAGGATCAAAAGCTAATCGAATAGTAACTGAATTTATTTCTCCTACAACTTGGACTTTAGAGCAATCCAATTTTACAATGTGAACAATAGAATTTTGTGGTTCAATATTCAATTTTGCACAGACTGAAGTAGGCATTATATTAGAGGATGCTCCTGAATCTATCAAACAATTATGCAAATTGTTGTTGTGGATTTCATAATTCAAAAGAAAAGGAGGTGTCTGAGAATTTGATATTTCTCCAATAAGAACAGTATCAGTGGCATCTTATTTATTTGGTGGCTTATCTGTTCCTTTAGCTGCTTTGGAAACTACACCGCTTGGTAGAGGAGCAATAGGTGTTGCATTTAATTCTTTCAATAGCAGCTTCTGTTGATGTTTAAGTTTGATGAGTTCATGTAAGGAAATGTTTGCTCTAGTCTTCTTCATGTCTTCAACAATGTTATAATCCATAGGATCCGATACCACTAGAGTCTTAGATGTTGATGTAGGAGGATTAGAAGATGATGGCTGATTTTTAGTGGGTAAGGGAGAAGTTTTCTTTACAGGGGATTTGTCTTTGGTAATTGGAGTTGTACTTTTCTTCTTAGGAACAGATTGAGCAAGTTCTGCTGTAGATTTACTCCTTGTACTTACAAGCATGGCTTCTTGTTCATTGTCCGAGTTAGGGAGAATGAAATCCCACATCCCATGTAATTCAGCTATTTCCTCTCTTTATTCTTCTTCATCTGATACTGGAGGAGTATCTTCTTCTTCTTCCTCTTCTGATTCTTCATTGGAGATTGAATTGGGAGGTTTAGATTCAGCTTGATTTCTCTTGAAATTTCTAAATGGTCTCTTGGTAGAAGTCTCTGCCACTTGCTTTTTAATCTCAACCATCTCATTAGACATGGTTTTGAGAACTTTCTGTAGGCTTCCATGTCATATGTATCTCTGGGTGTCTTCTTCTTTGAATCATCCTTAAAGCTGACTTTCTTGGATTTTCTTTCCTCAATGGCATTTTTCTTATCCAAAGAAACAATCCCTTTTTCCACTGCAATCGCTTCTTTCATGTTTTCAGCCAAGTCGGTTTAGCAGCTCTATCAACAAAGATTGCTATATTTGAAGGTAAAGCTGTTATATACCATTCACTTCTGACCTGTTCACTGGGCTTTGATGTTGTAGGGATTTTATTCAAGATTTTATTGAATCGAGAAATAAAATCTTTGATGGTTTCTTTGGGTTCTGTCTTCAAATTGGAGAGATCATTGATTAGGGTAGCTATTGATCTATCATCTCCATATTTGGTTAAAAAATGCTCTTGGAAAATATCCCAACTTGTAATAGAACCTGAAGGTAATGAAAAATACCAGGATCCTGCTACCCCTTGCAAAGTATAAGGAAATAACCTAACCACAACATCTTCATGTTATATTGCATTCAAATTTACAGATAACATAAAGTTATTATGTGTTCTTCCGCTTGTATACCAAGGTCAGGACTAAATTTTGGCAGCCATTTTTCAGGATGATCTGGTAAATCATGTAAAGGTGCAGCCATTTCAACAGCTCCTGGATTAGTCCATGGTCTTTGTGCCATTTTTGTGATGATGATTGAAGGACTAGAAGAGACAACTGGTGTTTGAGTAGTAACAGTTTAAGGACTAGAAGAGCCAACTGGTATTTGAGTAAATGTTGTTTGAGCAGATGATATTGGAACAGATGATGTTTGAATAGCCGATGTTGAGACAGCTGTACTTTTCTGAGTTGGGGCTTGCAAAACAGATGATTGAATTTGCGATGAAGAACTAATATCACTCTCTGATTCTGATGGGGTTCTTCTTGTTTTAATTCTACTAGGTAAAGGAAATTCCTTTGGAGGAATACCAAGTTTTTCACTCTGTGACCTAGTGAGAGGTTTGGAAGAAACGATATGTGAAGTAACACTACCTTAAGATAATTCATATTCTTCTAATGACAATGAGAACCCTTGGAGTTTATGAACTAAATATTGTATTTAATGGGACTCAAAAGGCTGATTATCTGATTGGTTTGAGACTTTGGTAGTGGGTGTTTGAATATCTCTGTCAATTTCTTCCCTGGTGATTTGAGATGTGGAAGAAATTGAAGAAGGTGATGAGGGTAAATTGCTCTTAGAATGGCCTGTAGATTTGGATTTATCTTCCATTCATATCTTAGGCCCTCCTTCTAGCACCAAAAATGTTGAAGCCTCAAAAATCGCTGCTTCAAACATTGGGGGAAAACCACCCGGTCAGGACCTTAGGACAGCTCCTTTTCCATTTGGTGTGGTGGCTCCGACTGGATTTATAGGACCAGTTTCCTAATAACTAAAAGGGTTGGTGATGGAATGATTGTGTGAGTGGATAATGAATACTAAATGACTGAATTAATCTATCTAATTTAATCTATAACTTATAAATTATTTCTAAAACTAACCCGGGTGTCAAATATGAATACAACTTTAAGATTGTTTCAATCAAATCAATAACTATGAAAATGTATTATAATTTAACTAAAATATGCAGCATCAAATAATGATAACTCTGTTTAAGAAATTAAACAGAGTTATAATAACAAATTGTACTCATCATTTTATATATCATTTGTATACACTGTGAAAGATAAAATATTTCTATACACTCAGAAATGATATGTATAAAGAAACATTTGTAAAGCAAGTAAATATAAATGATAGCAAATTTAAATAGAATATCTCATAACATAAGAAAAATAACAGTAAATCGATAGAAATACTAGATTCATCTTGATACTTTTCCAGATGCAACTCAATATCCAGATCCAGTGCTTCAATGTAAAACAAACTCTAAGGTACAGAAATGAAATTCTCAGAGGTAATTTGACATAAACCACCTGATGTGATCCTTTATAAAAATATAATAGTCAATGGAGTACAAAAATGTAACATCCAAGTCAAAAATATTACAAATTTAGGACCCCTTTCTAAATGCATGAAAGGGGTTTAAATAGGAACTTAATAAAACAAAATAACTAAAACTATTACTACAATCTATCATCAGAAATATAGAAATAGACTTGCGATATTAAAATGAAACCAATTCATTGATTTCCCCCTGCATTCAATGTGCCCAAGTGGAAAATTTTGAGCATATCTTTAACCTCTGCTGGATGACTTAGCCTCGAATGTAACTGACAAGTGTACGTGGCATAAGAAAACTCTGGAATGATACAATGAATGGCATTGTAAAGGCATTTAATTGCCATTTTCTGACTGTGTGGCTTGATTAGATATGTCCATATGATATCCCATGAAATTCCTTGAAGTTTGCAGATTTGCTAATTCTTATTGATTAATTCTTGCTTCCACTTAGAATCAGTCTCTTTTACCTTTGGTAATTTTCCTGGGATACAATCTGAAATTAAATTTGTGGCATATAAGCTATCATTAATCAACTGTGTTATACTATTCATCATATTTCTAGCCCTTGATGTATCTCTTTCTCCTTTTATCAACTGCTTTTCCCATTTAGTAAACAAAATTTCTTTGTGTCTTTCCTCAATCCTGGGAAGGTTTGCATTCCTTCCTTGCTTTGAATCTTTCCATGAAAGAAATTCAGAAATTTTCTTATATGCATCATCAAACTCAACCCTGAGGTTGATTCCTTCATCTATTAAAGATGATGTTATTTCACACAAGGGCTCGACTTGTGCCATCTTTTGACACAATTCATTCAACTGATGAGACAGTATTTTTCTCGTTTCAAGAGCTTCAGTTTTAAATTGATCTAATTTAGGATAATCCCTAAATTTGTCCAATATTGCTTGGAATACTTTCTCTTGCTCAGCCTTAGCAGTTTTCTCATTTTGCAGTAGGGTCTGTAGTTTTTCCACTTCTTGAGCTAGCTGCTATTGTTTATTCAAGGCTTGTTGATCAAGATTTTTCTTCTCAATACCAAGTTGTTCTTGTTCCAACTTTTTAGATCTGAGCTTTTCATCCTGCAACTACTGTTCCAACTGCATAATATTTTGCTGATTTTCTGTTGCTTTTTCCTCCAGCATAGCTATCTATACTTCCTTTTGTTTCATCATTTGGGTGACTTCCGAAGCTTTTTCTATAGTAGCTGCAATATAGGCTCCTGCATATTGTGACAATTTGGTGAGATCCTCTGAAGGATTCACCTTAGTATTTTTCCAGAAAATGTTCATCAGTTCAACCTGTGATGTTGAAAGAGATTCTTGATCTGTTATTATTCTCTTCCTCTGCTTCCTGACAACAGCCCTATGCTTAGGACTATAAAAGATATCTAGAGGAGGAATATCTTCTACTTTCAACACAATTTCTTCTTAAGGATGCTTAGGATTGATTTCCATATCTTGATCTTTCAACATTTCAACTTGAGGATTATTTTGTGATCCTATTTGCTGAACAAATTGTTCGTATTGATTTAGCAAATGGGAAGAAACAATAATTTCAGCAGAATCCACCACATTCTCAATGGTATTTTCTCTTTCAAGTTGATTATTTGACTTATTACCAATATCTTTCTTTTCTGCCTGTACATTAGTCTCACTGCCTGTATTTCCTTTCTCAATATGCACATTGGTCTCAATACCTATACTTTCATTCCCTCTTTGAAATGTAGTTCCTTTTCCAATAGGTTCATCTGCTTTGCTGCCAGTATTCTCCTTTTGCGCATCAGGATTGTCACTTGTGCTTACATTTTCAGTCTGCACATTTCCCTTGCTGGTAGATGTTTCTTTTCCTGCTTTGTTGGCTGCATCTTCTTTTTCCTTCTGATCTGTTTCTATATTCTTAGATTCTTGCAGCATAACTCTTAACTGGTCAAGAGGAGCTTTCAGCAGTCTTTGACTTCTAAATAACATGAATTTATTCATATCCTCAATCTAAAATTTGGATTTAGCCAAGTCATAAACTTGGGGAAATTTATCAATAGAAACAAATAAATAATCAAACTCATCAGGTTCATGTTTGAACCAAGAAATTGAAACTAAAGTTGTGAAATCAAATGCTACTTTTCTCGGATTGTACTGTCTGCCTGGGAATTTTGAGAGCTTAAGATCCCTTATTTTGATGACTTTTTTCTCAGCATGTGTGAAGTTATTAAGAGTATAATTCCCACAGTGAAATGGAAAAGTAGGCCACATTAGTTTCTTGTTATTCTTGTGACACCTTGACATGCCTTCTACTTTTAACTGGTAGGAGATTTCTTGTGCTAACAGTTTATCTGGGACATATAGAGGTAAAATATGGGGCTCCACTATACTCCCAAATACTCTAACATAGGTAAATTTCTCTTCTCCAAACCAGTCGCCATTCTGGGATATATCATTCTTAGCTTTTTCAGAAAGTCGAGGAGGAAATTGGTTGAAAATGGTTTGATAGATAGGGATGCGGAAACCGTGACAAATTCTATAAACGTGGTTTTTAAACTACACCTTCCATAAGAGCTTATGGTAAATATGAATAGGAACGGGATCTTTGGGGGTTCATTTCCAACCAAGAATGGGAAATTCGGAATTAAAACATAGGGCATCTAAAATGTAGGCACAAAAGTAAAACGAGGTTGTGTTTTCTGTGTTTTTATCCTTTCTATACTCTAGGATTCTATTGGCTATCTTATCTGAAAGGATAACTTCCCAGTCCGTGATTTCAGAATTCACAGCAGAATGGAATAATGGTACCATTTGAATTCAAAATCTTGCTGAATTATCATTTCCAAATAGCCTACACATCATTGCGGTGGCATAAAAATATGGAGGTGATAGGAACTCCACGGAGTACATACCTGATGATTCATTTTTCTGCTTCTCTGGAGCTTTCCTCCATTCTATGATTGCCTCAGACTAAGTTTCATTTCTTGCAGCAAAATCCTTAATAAAAGCTTTGTTGTAGACCTTTTACGGATCTGCAATATGGTACATTGCCTTTATGTCCTCTTCTCTAAAAGACCTGAATATTGTTCCCACAGCTGAAACAAATGTTGTGTTTTGGATTGTGACATTATCTATCACCCACCGAATTACATCATAGTAAGGGAAAATGTTTGCCCGAGTTGCAATTCTATGAAGGAATGAATTTGCGAGCGCTTTAGGAGGAGTGTCAGAATCAGAATATGGGTCATCCTCGTCAAGGAATGTTGCCTTTACTTCAGTAACCTTAGGATTTTCTCTTTCAATCAGGTTATATACATCTTCCCTAGTCATTTTTCCAAGTCCCTAGCATGAAGTATCTGTTACCAGCTTGAGTTTCGTTGGTTTTTCTTTTGGTACTATGGGAATAGTAGTGAAATTTTTAGTGGTAGTAGCCTTTGCTTTCTTAGATCTCTTAGACATTTTGTCATCTGTTAATGTCTCACTTGCTTGGAGAACGAAAGGATTGGGTGCTCTATGGTTCTACACAGGATAAAAGCTCTCAGACGTGGTGAAAATACAATGAGGAGAATAGCTCATATGAAAATATTTATTTGTTATTTTCAATTTATTAACTTCGTGTTAAAACTTTAATGCCCTCTCTAAGAGTCACACTCACGCATTCAAAATAGAATCAATCATCATTACTCATTTTATTTTCTATTTATTAGTAAACGTACAATCGAAGATCGGCGTTTTTGGAATGAGAATAAAAAAATTCATTTTGAATTTTGCGATTGCGATGAATAAATCATATGCACAGTATAAAACAAACATAAAGATAAAGTATTGATTGCATCAAGAATTTTCAACAAGGATAAAAAATAACATATCATGATGTCTGTCGATTTCCGATTGCGATGATGGTATATCGCATCGACTATTTTCAAAGAAAGTAAGTTGTAAACGATATTCGCCGATTTTGCGATTGCGATGATAGTGGGGTCCATCGCATCGGAGTTTTTCAAAACAAATGTAAAAACTTAAAAACTTTGCAATTTCTGATTTGCGATGAAGGCCATCACATAGGAGTTTATAAAATAATTCCATGTAACATTGTTTCTCCGAAATGCAATTTGCGATTCATCACATCGCATCGGAGTTTTTCAAAACAAATGTAAAACTTTTAAGATATCTCTGATTTGCGATTGTGATTACTGTATGACATCGAACTTTGTTTAATATGAACACTTTATGTATTATGTTGATGTGATAAAAGGTTATATATTTCATTGGATCATGGATTTTCAATGTTTCATTTGTTTATAAGCACTTTGTGATTTATGAAACAATGGACTCTTTATTTGTTTTATTCAAAATGATCGGATTTCATCTAATTCTTTTATTCCTAAAAAGAAAAAGGGGACCTATTTCTGAATGATATCTCTTCTAAAAATTTGAAATGGGGAGGGTTGTTGTACTGTACAACACTACCACAAAATTTCCTAAAGCATCAGTGCAAGTCATTGTTTTTTCTAAGAAATTTACTATTGCATTTTGTTGTTCTAGCCAATCCATTCCAACTAGGAGTTGATAAGATCCCAAGTCAAGGATATTTAACTTGGAATCTATCATATACCCATTTAAATTTACACAATTTTGTGTAATTTATGCTTGACCTTCGTTTTTGTCATTGTAGCCAACTACACCAGCCAAGAGTGCTTAAATGTTTTTGTTTTTTGTTTACATTTTTCCACTATTTGTGGACTAATATAACTTCAACTAGCTCTTGGATCAACTAAAAAATACATAGGTTGGTGAGAGATGATACCTTTAATTTCAATCATATTTGATTGATGCTCAGCCTTTCTATATTTTAGTGTTGCAATGATCCAAGAAATGTTTCGAGCAATGTCATTTAGTGTGGTTTCTTCCCACAGTGCTTGAATGTTATGAATTATACGAGTGTTGTGTGAGCAGTCCCGCAACATGTGAGGCTCACCACATCCCAAAACTTTAAATGGTTATTTGGTATTTACCACAGTTTCTCACTTCATGTCCCCTTCCATGTCCTTGGAACCAGTGTCGGAATCGACAGTCTGATCTCAACACTCTTATTGAACCTTTTTCATTGGTGGTTTTTCCCAAAATTCTCCAGATAAGGTGGTTTGGATCTTTTTGAACATTCTTCGGCCTTCCCTTTTTCTTATTTTGATAATTTTTCAAATATCATTCATGCCTTTAAATTGTTGGTAACAGAGTCATGTTTTCCAAACAACCTCATGCACTGTTTTAGGATTATCAAATTCAAATATTTCTCTGTAAATAGTGTGCAAAAAGTTCATAAATCATTGTAATTTAGATTTTTCTTCCATTATATATGGCACATAGCGAAGTAGATTGGTGAACTTTGTCACAAATTCATCAATAGTGAGTTTTCAAAGCCTCATCTCATGAAATTGATTTTCTCTGTCATCATAATACCTCTCACTGATGTATCAATATTTGAATTTCTCTTGAAATTATTCCTATGAAATAAGATATTCATGAAGCAAGTGTATGATTTTGGTCTCTTCCCAGCAAAGTGTGGCTTTACCTTGCAATTGGTAAACTGTGAGTCTTTCTTTCAAATTACTTCTGTATTCATATACTCGGAAGTATTATATCATGTTAAGGAGCTAGGCTTCTAGACCCTCTTCATTCTCCCCATAAAATGTTGGAAGCTTAAGCTTGCGAAATTCCCCCTGCAACTCCTTTTTATTTTTGGACTTTGAATATGTTTCACCAGATTCTTCCCCAATCTCATACCTTTTGGAGTTGGGTTCATCTTAGTTCCTTTTCCTTTCTAGTTCCTCATCATGATGAATATATATTGAGGTTAATTCCCTTATCAACCTCTCTTTCTAATTTCTAGCTTGTAGTAAACATTCATTGCTAATCCTTAGCTAAATAATTTCCTCCTAAAATTTGTTGTCACCTCCTCATCCCTTAGTTCCACATACAACTCTACTTTGTCAAAGATGAAAACAATTGCAATGTTTCTGCACTTCAATCCGATTTACAAAACACAATTATCATTCATAAACAATGAATAAAATTACTTCATAACTTAAATTTTTATGACAGTAGAGTTTTTTTATGTGTTGGGACCCATAGGCCCACAGTTTTAACTTGGCTTCTCATACCACTTGTAACAACTCATTTTTTTTTTGAATACTATACTTCCCTTTAATCAATATTGATCCTCTTAACATTATCTCTGCTACTAATTAATTTAATTAATCCTTCTCCTTAATTGCATTACATAAGTCCACCTTAATCTTATGAAATATTATAACCTTCTTTTTCCACAGTAATCTAATCCTTGTTTACTTCCTCATTACATTATTACATTTATAAACACATTAATTCTTATCCCTTAATATATATCTACCATATAATTATCCCTTACCTCTATTACCCTATACTTCTAACTTGAATTACCTCTTTCATAATTAATTTAACTCACCATTACCATGCTCCCTACTTAATAAGTGATATAAAAATACCCTTAGCATATTCATAAGGTATGGTTATTACATCAATCCTAACACCAATTTTGGATGCAATAATTAAGTCTAAGGTAAGTACAGATTTTTTATGATACTAATTATTATTTTATATTAACATTACCCATGTATTGAATTGGCCCTCTACTAGACCTCCATGGGGCCCCTCCACGTGGGCTTCACATGGTCCTCTTGTACTTTTGAGGTGCCACTTGTACACTTGTTCTCTGGGTATTTCCTAATGAATTAATTTGAATATTAAATCTTTCTTTTAATTCTAGAACCTCAATTTTTCTGGGTTATTGGCCTATGAGCCAGTTCACTATTTGTGAACCCTTGGTCTAATTTTCGTTTGACCCAATTTTTTTTTGTTATTCCCTTGAACTTCATACCTTTGTAAATTTAAATGGGTTTATTGGCAACCTACCATTAGGCAGGCTATCTCTGTTTCTTGGCATTATGTATATTCACTGGCTGTATGAATTTGCCATGGAACTACTCACGACACCATTGTTTTTAGTTTTATTTTTCTTGGTAAGATAATACTCTATTGGGCGTATTACACTTTAGTTATTTACTTGAGTGTTTATTTTGTATGTCAACGACATTAAACATTAGACACTATGACTTTCTATATTTCCTACCATAACCTGTGTGTGCATTTAAGATATAAATTACGTAGTACATTTTTGTCTACTTATAGTGGCAAATTTTTATTTCTACGTAACTTTAGAAAAATAAATAAATAAATAAAAATAAAAATGAAAATAAAATTTCTTTATATTTAATTTCTCTTGTAGAGTGATATTTTGATTTAAAATTCTGGGTTTTCACTTTTATATCATAATTCCTTTTTTTGTTGTAGCTTACTTTGAGACTTGAGTTTTTGTTGTCTTTTGATTTATGAATCCAGTACAGAGATGGTTTTCCACTCATCTTAATTGTTTGTAAAATTTTATTCAAGGTACTTAATCTACAACGTTATATGTTTTTGGATTTGTTCACGACATATGTCGTCTTGAGACTGCGTGAGTAGTCATGAATTTTGCCTCTAATTTCTCACGCTACAGACAATACTTCTTTAGTTTATAAATATTTTGTTTTTATATTTTGTTCTAATGATACCTTTATTGGATGTCTACATTTATGTCAGTTATTCATTTTCCCTTCTATCATCTATCCTACATAGTATCCCAGTCTATGAGTCAAAGATAGGTGTAATTTCTATATTTATGTTTACATGCATTTATGAATTTCTGGCTATGAAACTGAGTCATTAGCCCTCTTCATTCATCTCTTCACATGTTCATAA